>JAXQQM020075868.1:0-128669 GCA_034641835.2 Pinus albicaulis
AGCCATATATTGTGAGGTGATACTCACCATCCTTATCACCTTGTTGTTGCAATATTTTCTTCAGCTACTGGTACCTTTCATCTGTTGCCTTGAATGTAAGATATGCTCCTGCAAATATGTCCCATAAGAGCTCACAAGTAAAATATGATTCAATTGCACTATCCTAATGAGAGAATATGCAATCTAGTTCTATTTTTCTTTAATGTACCTAATCTCAAAGTCAAACTCACTGAGAGTAGCCAACCATCTAGCTTTCCTTGCATTCATATTCAGCTAGTAAAAAAAGTACCTTAGTCAACTATGATCACTCATCAAGATGAACCTCTTGCCAAGGAGATAATGTCTCCACATCTTCAATGCATGAAAGATAAATACCAACTCAAAATCATGAGTCACCTAATTCTTCTCACAATCATTCAGCTTCCGTGATTCATATCACACCACCTGTCCTTTCAACATTAGGACTCCACGCAGTCCTTCCTTGCAATAATCTGTACAAACCACAAATTCCTTATCAAGATCTACAATCCTCAAAACCAGAGCATTGGTAAGCAACTACTTTAACTGATCAAAACTAGTTTCATGCTCAATAGTCCCTTCAAGCTTCTTTCATTTCAGCTGAAAATATGTGATATGATAGCCAACCTTGGAGAAGTTCATGATGAACCTCCTGTAATAACCTAATAGTTCCATGAATGATCTAAGCTCATCCACATTCTTCGAATTTGGTCACTCCATGATAACCTTAATATTATCTGGATCCACTGTTATCCCCTCCTTGGAAACAACATTTCCCAAGTAATGAATTGAGGTTGAATGAAGCTACACTAGCTAAGATTGGCATAAAACTTATGCTCTCTCAATAATATCAATACTGCTTCCAGGTGCTCTACATGCTCCTCCTAATTCTTTGGATAGAACAATATATAATCAACAAAGACTATCACAAACTTCCCCAGGTAAGGGTGCAACGCATTTTTCATCATGCACATGAAGGTGGTTGGAGCATTGATAAGAACAAAAGAAACCACCACAAAATCATAGTGACCATACCTTGTATGAAATACAGTCTTATAAATGTATTCTTCCTTGATGCAGACCTGATGATATCTTGATCTCAGATCAATATTTGAAAATAATGTCACTCCCTTCAATTGATAAAAAAAGTCATCAATCCAAGGAAATGGATACCTATTCTTGATAGTAACCTTGTAAAACTTCCTGTAATCAATGCACAATATGAGAGTATCATAATTCTTCTTTACAAACAACATTGGTTCTCCCCAAGGAGACACACTTGGCCTTATGTATCCCTCATCAAGAATCTCTTCAACTTCTGCAACTTCACTTCCATCAAATCAGGAGTACTCATCCCGTAAGGTTCCCTAGATGCTAGTGTTGCTCCTAGCATCAAATCAATAGAGAAATACACCTCTCTATGAGGAGGTAAATCTGGAATCTCTGTAGGAAACACATCCTGAAACTGTTGCAGGACATGATACCTCCTCAGGATTTCACCATCCTCATCCTCCTTCCCCTTTTCACTGAAAACATGTACTACATATAATAAACATCCTTTTATGTGGTTGTGCTTAGCTTGCATAGACGTAACCATCCTCACTGATGTAAGCTTCCAATTTCCCTACAAGGCTCCCTTTTATCCATTATCATCCAAGCATTCAATGTCCTTCTCTTAAAAATATAACTTGGTATTTTGAATAAACAACCAACCATGCGCAAAATCATTTTATATGCACCCAAGGGAAGAAAATTCAGGTTTGTTGTTGTAGGCATGCCATTAAGATCAAATGCACAAGACTTCACACAATGATGAACTAATCTCTTGGTCCCTATAGTAAACTGCACCAACCAAGATTATGAATGCACTTATTAGAATGATGTTCATCCACTAGTTCTAGACTAATATAGCTATAATTCGATTTAGGATCAATCAAAATATAAACAACTTGATCACAAATCTTACCTTTCATCTCAATAATGTAAGCCTGGTTGTATTATCTTGTTATTAATTGTTGCATAGATCCAGGGAATGCTTTGCAGGGAAAATTTTAGGGGCTAATATTCGCACATGGGCTAATTTTCCATGCTTTTTCAAAAAAAAAGATTCGCAAATTTCCATTTTTTTTAAAAATTGATTCACCCAAATTTTATAATACACCATTATTTTACCATAAAAATTGCCAAAATATTATATTGACTAATATAAAATCATTGGAAATATAAATATTTCTACAAAAATATCGCCAATTTTTTTACAATTTTCATATTAAGGACTAGTAAGATTCACCAAGGTTTCTAAACTATAAGATAAACTTCCATCCTTAAAATTTCCCCTGATGCTTTTTCTCACATCCCCAAATGCTTTCACCTCCTAAGCACTGTAGATATGAGGCTTGCCACCCTAATACAATGGAAAATCCTCCTTGCGATGTTATCTACAAAAAATACAACACTCAATATTTCTCTTCCACTTCCTTTATTATGATGCTCCACAGGCTAAGACCCATACCATTTCTCAACTGCATTGGGCTTCTTATGAGGTCCTATATTTTCCTTCTCACCTGCATCCTGAGATCTTCCTTGCTTCTTGGGAAAATTTCCTTTAGTATTCTCGCTACCATTATAGTCACACTTGAACTCACGCTTGTGCTTTGAATGTTCATAGCAATGCTTCAACTTCCTGATGGCTTCCTCTAGTGACCGAGGGTCATCAAAATCATTCTGGTCTTTGAATGCTAATGGAAATACACTGACGACCCTTTGGATATTTATTTCTCATCATTGATATAGGGCACATATCTCAACAACTATAGAAATATAGTTGTATATTCTTCATTTGTCATGGAACCCACCTTGAGCTCATAAAATTCCTTTTCCTTTCCATCATAATACCTCTTAGATAGGTACTTATTTCTGAAGAGTCTTTCAAATTCTTACCAAGTAAACTCCGCTTCCCTAATGCCTCTGAAAATCTTAACATCTTCCCACCAGATATATTTTTTTCCTTTGAGACTAAAAGTATCTATCTTGGCCTTCATATTCTCTGAGTAATCATGAAGCCTAAAGAATTTCCTCATTCCGAGTAGCCATGATTCTACATCATCAGATTTTTTCATCTCACCATCAAAAGTATGAGGCCTGGATTTCTTGAAATCCTTGAGAAAATACCCCTTCTCACTCCTATAATGATGTTTGTGGTGATGGCGATGATGTCTCCCAGAAGTGAAGCTAGAATAAAATCCATTTGTACTATCCCTCCTCTCAAGTGTATCCAAGAGTATGTAATTCTTTACTGTATCATCCCTATCCATCATGTACCTTCTCTGAGACCTAATTCCATCTATTTTCTTCCTGCCTATCTCCATGACTGATCCCCAGATTTCCATACTTCTATAAATCTGAAAGGCTTTGAATAATTATACATTGAAATAAATTACTTGCTTTTATTGAGCTTTAGCAAGCTTTCCCATTCTTCAAACAACCTCACATTATCTTCTTTGAAACTTATTATCTTTGAATTCAAAATTCTCAATGTATTCGCTAGATCAGGAGAGTCACCATCTCCTTGTTGTTCAACTGATCTCTCCCATCCCACTGATTTCTCTTCTGGTTGGTATGAGGAGTCATATGAAATGTAATCCACCTTTATACTATTCATCTCTTGGAATTCTATTTCCTACCACATATAATTGTTATATAAATAAAATAATTATGCCAACTTATTGTTGGTGAGGCTATTGCATCTTCACAGGTCAATCCATATTATCACGATACAAGCATATCATATACATGATTATAATAGCAATAAAAATAAATAGATGACATGCATGCATGGTAAAATTATAGATAAATTGCATGCATGAAAACAATATGCATTTACCTTGAGGTCCAATGCTGTGAACTTGGCTCTGATACCACACTATAACACCCCACCCCACATTTACCCACTTTTACAAGCTCACTAGGGTAAATAAGAGCTAAGAGTTACTATGCATAACCCAACTTCCAATATTCAAATATGGAAATGGGGACTAAGTTACCAACTTGTACGAAACTTACTGCAACACTCAGGGACACATGACCACACACTTGATATCTTAATTTCATTGGTGACCATCTCCCTAAGCTCATACCACTTTTTAACCTAACTTACAACCCAGCTGCACACATGCAGTTCTGCCAGTGCAGATAGAAGGCTCTAACTGCATGCACAACTTACCCTTAGTGTGACAATGGCATATATTTCCAAGTTATGTTCCTCTAACCATGAAATTAGTTCCATAATTTTAGGGATAACCAACATGCACCCTGCCCATAACTATCCAGGATTTTCTAGAACCCTATTAATGATAATTACAAGTCTGCATAATCTATTATTAGGCTCATATCATGCCCCAAATTTCCCAACACGTATGAATCATTTATACAAACACTTGGTAAACATAGTAACTCTAGTTCATGAATGAATATTTGTTCATTGTTTCCTTGGTTTCATCGAATTTTCATTAAGAAGGCTTACTAACCTCTCAAGGTAGTTTCAAGAAACACTTGTTAGATCATGCATTCATATAACTATTCAATAACTTTTCAAATCATGAACAAGACCAATAACAAGAGAACATCATATTAGAAGAGATATACCATGCCTATAACCAACATTTAACCAGAATGAAGCCATGCCAAACCAATCATAAAATCCACGCAATAACAAATATGTGTGCTCATTGATTTGAATAAAGAATAACACATAATAACATATGAATAGTGCCAACAAAGTTATGGACCTCCATGTACCACTCGACCATAGATTGGGCTAAACCAAACTTTTATTTCAGCCAATCACCCCCGTGCCATATTCCAATCATGAATCTGGGATCGCATGGGATAAAACATACATAACCAAACAAGGAATCGAAATTTTAAACCACATCCACCCTCAAGCCATAATTATTTCACCTAACCCGGTTTAAAAATCACCAAAATAAATATAAGTTTGGATGCCTCAGTATATATTCACCATACCTATAGGAATTTTACTATCTCCACCCACTTGTCAAGATATTACTTGAGAGAACTATCTCCAGCCTCAAACCTTTGTATTTTCCTGATACCACCTCAACGAGATCCAAATCCACCGATAATCCAAATATCCGCCAAAATGAAAATCAACTATACCAGGGCTATCCAGGAAATGGAAAAGGCAAGGCTATACATCACCTTCAATCCAGGGAAATCCCATGCCAATGAAAAAAAACATGACCAATAAACCAACCCATAAACCATGCATTCACATCCCAACAAGATAATCAAACATGCAACCTATTACCTTCAAAATCCTCTTGTTGGCTGCACTTTCCTTTCTTGATTTATACCCTTCCTTACTATTGTTCAATTCTTATTCTTGCACTCCTTTTCTTTCCTTTCATGTTTTCTTGTGTATTCCTTATGTCCAAGTGCTCCCTTTCTTTCTTTATTTCCTTGTCCAAGTGAGAATTCTTGAATGTTTTCTCCCTTTTTTATTTTATTTTATTTTCCTTTTCCTTCATTTTCCATTGTGTGCATATTCTTGTCTCTTTATCTTCTTTTTCTCTTATTTTCCTTTATTTATTGTATTAAATTATCATTTATTTCCTTTTGACTCTTGCCGATGTCAATTTCCATAGCAACATATTCTACAAGTGATTCCCATAGTAATTCCCCCCCCTCATTCAGCTTGGAATATGTGCCCATGACCTTGGTTTTATTTTTCCTTTATATTGCCCATTTATTACATGGAAAATTAACCCAGGGTTGTTACAATTTATAAGTGGATAACCCATAGATCACAGGTGGAGAACTATCATTTGCATGGAAATTTTCTTTACCATCTTGTAAAGTTATGTATTTCTACAAGTGAAAGAGTTCATGTAATTCGAGAAGCTCACAATTCTCTTGTGTATAGTAATTTTGGGGTTGGAAAAACCCTGGTTCAATTGCATAGGTTTTGTTATTGGCCTCATATGAAATAAATTGTAACCAAGTATGTAAAGGAGGGTGTGATGTGCTCTATTTGAAATCCCAATAATAGAAAAATGTAGATGTACACAACGCTCATTGTTCCTTCTCATCCTTGGGAGAGTGTGTCCATGGATTTTGTAGGGGGCTTCCATTGTCAAAAAGGGGTCATGAATACTTGTATGTGTTTGTGGATAGGTTTAGCATTATTGATCTGAAAATGGAAGGTACTTGAAAAGGGTGCAAGGTATCCATTTTCAATTATGTAAATGAGTGCAAACATATTCTAAGTTTAAATCTGAAAATGTGAGAACTTCATATTTCTAATACAGAGATAGACTGTAGGGGCATTCATCGGATATTTAACCTTTCAAAGAAAGGATGAATCCAGAGGCTACCTGGCCCTCTTACAGACTCTGCCTAAAGAAATAATAGAAGTAAACACTCAGATTTAATTAAAATGATCTTTCTTTAAACTTGACATTATGCGGAAATTTAGCTTGCAAATGGTGTATGTCTTTTCATTGTTTATGTATATTAAGTGTAATTGTTTTTGCTGAAACTTAACATGGGAATCAGCAACAATATTCAGTAATATAATGTCAAAACACAACAGCAATATGATATAGGAGTTCACCCCAACTCTTGGGCTACATCTCCTGGATCAAGCTTCCCAAAATGGGCTTGTCCTCTTGTATTAAAAGCTCTCAAATGCAATACAAGATTATAAGTGTCTCAATAGACAAATCTGAATATATAAAATGATTCAGAAGGCAGGAAAAATCTAAGAATGCCTTTTCAAATTCACTAAACAGTGAAAGATTACCATAAACAGTGATCTCTTCATCAATGTCCTGCTGGTGCTTTGAACTTCTCTGCAACTTTTCGAGCTGTATAAGTCCTAAAATTCCTCTAAAACCTGTTCCAATGGCTTCAGAAGGTCGAAATTATCTGAAATAGAGCTTTGTTTCACCTCAAACTGATAACCACAACTCCAAATAGCTCCAAACCCAAAATGGCCCTGGTGGCCCTAAAAACTCTCCTAAAGGTTTTTGGCCTCTGAAAATATTCAAACAGAGCTAAGACCTATTCCAATGGCTCTGGAATGCAGGAAATAGTCGAAAATGACTTTTGGTTCACCAAAAAAGGTTACCCACAGCTCAACCAAACTCAAAACCCAAAATGGCCTTAGTGGCTCAAAAATCTTCTCCGAAGCTAAGCATGTCGAAAATGAGCTCCAATGGCTCTGAAACCTACCCCATTGAGTCCAAAAGGCTGAGAAAATATGAAATCAAAAACAAAATTGTTCCAAAAGGTTGAGTAATGAGAAAGTTATGACCAAAACAACTTTGCCCCAATTTCCTCCACTAAATGTGGGACAACTGCCAGTTAACTCCACTAAAAGTGGAAGTCCACCTAAATTTGGGAGCGCCTCCAGAATCTCCGCCATATTAAACTCCACTTAACTGAAGCTTAATTAAATATTAAACTTTATATTAGGCTCCTTAAGCGCTCTTAACATTAAGCTCCCACACTGGTCATATGATGAGGTTCCATGGGAGGAGGGCTGGCCCCTCCGTGCTCCGCCAGACCCACTTCACTAAAAGTGCAATAACTTCTTCATACGGTGTCCGTTTTTCGAACCGTTTGCAGCGCCAGAATTAGGAAGACGAGACCTATGAAACCATCTTGGTTTTAACCAATTTTGAACACTTTCATTTTTTAGCCTTTTTCCATGGCTTGGACTTGAGCTCCTGATCAATTATCTATGTCTCGATGACATGTAAAAAACATATTACTACTGAGAAAAAATACTTAACTTTTATTTCATCATGTATCGGTCCATTTTGGACTCTCCACATCCATTGTTTCGGATTGAGATTCTTGATTCCTTGGAGATTTTTGGACAATTTTGTGGATAATGATGGGCACCAAGCTAAAGAGGGGTATGAAATTACAACTTTAAACTGACAGATAGACAAAGGTCCTCAACATAAAAATTAATTTTCTTCTAGGGTATTGCAACAAGCATCCTAAGTTATGGGATGAATAGATACATTATGTTCAACATGAATACAACAAGGATTTTCACTCTTCTACTCAAAGTTAACCATTTGAGATATGCTTTGGGTGCCTGCCAAAGTCACCCTTATATTTTGTCTTTGGGAAAGATAAGGATTCCAATGAACAAAGTGAAGAATACAAATCTAACAAGTTCATTCATAGGATCAAGATGATTCATCAAGTAGTGCAGGAACATTTGGAGAAGAGTCAAGCACATTTTCAAGCCTGACACGACAAGAACATGGTTGATCATCAACGTTAGTTTGGAGACCGAGTATGGCTTCAAATAAGTAAGGATAGGTTTAAGAGAGAAGGAAAAAATTGAAACTAATCAAATATGGTTCACTCACCATCTTATAAAATATTGGAGCAAATTCTTATCACCTTCATCTATTGGCTCATATGAAAATGTATTCCATAGCCAATGTAGAGAACTTTAAACTTTATGAACCTCCCATGATCATGGGTGCAAATAAGAGTAGTCAAGTTCCATCAATGGATTATTTTTCTCCAGAGCACTTGGACATGTTTCTTGAAGACATCATCCTAGATAGAATAACCAAGGCTTCATGACAAGGAGATGTGGAGTACCTTCGAGTGGGTTTAAAAGTAATGCATCCTAGCAAGGCATGATGGATTGAAAGGGAGAAATTGTGGGAGAATTTCCCTCAAATAATTGTTGATTGATAATGATTTTGGAGGCCCAAAAGCTTCTCAATGGGGAGGATTGATCTAGGAGGATCCAAAAAAGCTTAAAATTATAAGTCGTCAAATCGTAGAAAAACTAACACAAAGTCATAGATCTCATTAATATATTTATAATGGAATAAATAACACCTCAAACCAAGTATGTATGAAAAAATTATTCTCATTTGAGGTTTTGTGGAGACATGAAAAAATGGGGGCACTAATAGTTCCATGTAGTGCCATGTGGCCCTCCCAACCAATAGCTCCATGTGGCACCATCCAAGTAGTGCCACATGGAACCATCCAAGCAATGCCAGATGGCACCATATAGGAGACACCATGTGGCACCATGTACCAATCCACATGGCATTGGTTAGCAATGTGGTGGACTAATCTACATGTGCCACATGGACCAATAGTTGGGCGCCACATAGCACCCCATAGTTGGCCACCTCGGTCCACCCATCAATTTTTTTTTGGAAATGAGCGACATAATGGACAAGGTTTGGTCAGTGCTCAAAAAAATGACCTCGATGAAGGATTTCAAGGGTCGGGCCAATGGGCCAATGGGATTCGTTGATCAAAAAAATGAATATGTTATATTTGAATGTTGTTTGAACCATATACCAAAAAGGCGAGGTGATGAATCTTCCAAATATAACTATCACCATAATGCTACACCAAATTTAGATAATCCGTGGGTTATATAATTTTTTGTCATAACCAAAACTGGGAGGCCCGTGGATCCCGCGAATTCGACCGTAGGACTCGTCAAAGCTAAAAACTTTATTATATTTGTTGAAAACCAATCCAACTAATAGGATATTTGTAATATTCACCCATGAAATAATATATATACCATTGTTATCATTCCAAGGGGATCCCATGCAGACCAACGCACAACAAAATGGAGAGTCCTGAAGCTCAGCGTATATGGAACAAGAACCACCCTTGGCACAAATTTTGAGGTAGATTCCCTGATAATGTTCTAGACAATATTCTATAGGAATATTCCTGAAATATTTTGAACTATTGTGGCATCTTGAAGATTCCCCAAGGGGTCCAGAGGTGAAGGTGATAGAATCATATGAAGTTTATAGTCACTTTTAAAAAAATTTCAAGACAAATCCACTTGTTTAGTTAGAATTTGGATCCGATTAGCTGACTTTTGGGTCATCTCTAGATTTGAGGTATTTCCATGTCTTTTTCCATGTATTTTCCTTTATTTTGTTGAGATAATAAAGAGGCCTCTCCACTTTGAAGCAAGGCCTGGAGACATAGCTCACACGTTGTGAGTAAAATATGTTATCAAGTCTTGGTGCATTGTATATATTTTCTTCCTTTTGCGTTGCTTCTTCATGGATGTTTCATTTATGGTATTTTTATGCTATATAAGCAACGTTGTTTAACATTACTGAAGAAAATATCCCATATTAGAGAGATTAGAAGTAAGATAAAAAAATATGCAAGATTATTCAACAAATACAATAGGATCAGCTACATTAGATAAATTTTTGTGGAAGAATGATATGTTGTGGTATCAAGATTTCCTATATTTACGTAAGAATTCCCACCTTAAACAAAATTTCCTTTCAAAATTGCACACTTATCCTATATGAGGACATTCAAGGTTCTCAAAATCTTACTGCAGGATCAAGAAGGATTTTTTCTAGGGAAGGCCTTAACATTGATGTTCAAAATTTTGGGGTTGAATGTATGAGTTGCCAATAAAATAAGGAGATAAAATCAAGACCCCAAGAATCCTAAAACTATTAGGGATACCAAGTCAAATTTTGGAATAATATTCAATGGATTTTGTTACATGTTTAACCAAATATTAAGGAAATAATGTAATTATGGTGTAGATTGATTGACAAAGTATGCTCATTTTTTCTCTCTCATCCTTTTAAAGAAAGTACAAAGGTGAAAACATTCGTGGAAGCAATTAAAAAAACTACATGGAATCTCAAATATTATTGTAAGTGACAAAGATCCAATTTTCATTGAAATTTTTTGGAATTTATTATTCTCTTGTTTGGATACTCAATTGGTTCACAATTCACCTTACCATCCTCAATTCTATGAGAAAATTGAGATTGTGAATAAGTTTTTAGAAGGATATATTCATTTCTTTGCATATAATAAATTAACTATAATTAATTCAAGTGGTTTCCCTTGGTAGAATGGTGGTACAACGCATCCTTCCATACTTCATAAAAAATGTCCCCATGTTGGTCAATAATTGTCATTGATGAAATATAATCTCTCTTGATGGGCTATCTTGATGGAAATTGATGGATTTTGCACTATGACATATGGCATGGTTGGTGACACATGATGACATGGTTGGTGACCTATGATGCTACACAATTGATGACATACATGATGAAGGACTTGATCACATATGATGACATGGTTGGAGACCATATGATGACATGGAGGACCATATGATGATGATGATGATGATGTAGTTGAAGACATGACAATGGAGAAGTCCTAATGTCTTCATGTTGTCCCAAACACCTTATGCATAGAAAAATTCAAGAATAGTCACAAAGAAAAATAATTTTATATATCTTGGAGGCATCCTATAAACTTGGCTCCTTCACGATCTTGAAGAACATTTTTCCCCTTTCTAATGAGCCCTCACTTTCCCTCAAAATCCTAGTAGTCAAATAGAAAATGAATTTTTAAGTTACAATTTTATTTTATTTTGAAGCCGACCTACACTCACACACTCATGTCAGCCTCCCTCCGTTAGTCATGTCTCTTCATTCACCTACCGAAATAACTATAAATACATAGTTCGATCTTCACTTTTCATTCATCCATTCGATCATCTAATACAGAGAAGAACATAACTATTCACAACTCGTGAACTTGGAGAGAGGAAGCATAAATATTAAGGAGAAAAAGAGCTATGGTTGATATTTATGGGCTATAAAACATATATTTAACATCTCGAATTTACCGTAATAGTGTTGGTGGAGGTAATTTTTATTGTTAGAAAGATCAATTCTTCAGGGTCAGAGTTCTTGCTAACTACCATTAAAGTGGAGACCCTACTGTAGCTTAGATTAACCTCAGTCCATTCTTTCTGTGACTGGACCCTAGTGCAACCTATTATGTGGCTCAAACCTTATTTCCTCAGACTTGTTGTGGCTTAGAATAGCTTGGATATGGTGCAGTCCCACTATACTAGCCTCAGACTTGATTTTCTATAGCATACTTCGGATTATCCTCAGACCTGTGGGTTGGACAGACCTGTGCTATCACAGACTCGATTGGACAGTGGGTCGGATTACTTCATAGACCTGTGGTATCTTTCTTCTATCAGACTTATGGACTCAAAATTTGTATATTACTTGGCTCATATATGACAGTTTTCTAAATCATTTGTGAAGGAAACCAACTAGTAATGGAGGCCTAAGTATTGGGCCTTTATATATATATATGCTAAACCAGTAAAGGAGGAGACAACTACAAGGATAACACTCATAAACAGTCCAACACCTTGAGGAAAATGTGGTGGCATCATGAAGGTATATGCATTCAATGGTGGAGACCTAAAGATTGAATAACATTGGACAAGCAAGAACTTATTATTTTTGGGGAAAATTGAAGCATTGAATAGTGCATAATCTTGTTGAAGATACTCAAGTAAGTACATCACTCATTTTTATCAAAGAATATTGAAGGATTGGTGTCCTAGGGGTTGGAGCCTCTAAAAATAAGGTTGAAGCCTTAAGAAGGATAGGGTTGGAGCCCTAGAGGTTGGAGCCTCAAAAAATTCCAAGTTGGTGCCTTGGCAATAGATGGGAGAGGCGGAATATTGAAAGGTTGTTGCCCTCGAAACAATATTGTAATCAATTTTTTGTAAAAAAAGGAGTTCATAATATCTCTTATTTATAATAAAATCATTATTAATTATTTCTTTGATTATGAATGTGTAAGAATATTAAGCGGTAAAAATATATTGAAAATAAATACGATTCACCCCCCTCTCGGTATTTCCAACACCCCATTTATGGCACTATTTCCCTTTAGGGAAACACCCTTGGAGACACACTCATTTGGGGTGGGATTTTGTTATTTTGCCTTGATGAGATTCCCGGTAATCACCCACGTTTGTATTCTCCATACATCAATTTCATTTCTATGTATTCTTCTTTTAATATACAATGGTATATTAGTTTTCATACCTTAGATATATTATATTTGCTAGATGATCTCTCATGTGGTATTTTTAATGAATGGCATGTTTTCTTAGAAATAGTACTAAATAATTAACTTGTTTTTTATGTTTTAGCATTAGATGGATATTTTATCACTTATAACTGAGTAAGAATGCTACCTTATGATTATGTCTAACTATTTAAGACATAATTACTTTTGGAGTGAACTCTACATGTCGTCCGACCCCACTTTGGGTAATAGTAGGAAAAAAAGGTCCATAATTTAACATTTTCCATTATAAAGTCTTACATTTCCATCCCATCCATAAGCAACATTCATATAACTTATGGGTAACTAAAAAAGGGCCTAAAAATGGTCATGAAGAAAAATAAAAAAATGAATGCAAGCCTTTAATTTAAATTAAGTCAAATAAAAGGCTAAAGAGGCGAAGAAAAAAATAAAATAAGCAAATAAAATAAACTACCTCACTATGACCCACCTTCCAAGTCTAAGAGCATAAAAATTATCAAAATAAAAAGGACTTAGAAAAAATTGAAGAAATCCAAAGGAAAAAAGGAAAGGGAAAGTGTGTGTGAGGAAAAGTAGTAAAGAGAGCTTCTTCTCCTGAAGACTTTGCAAATAAATGAAAACTCCTAGCCATAATTAATTGAATAGTTGGACCAGACTTAAGCCTTCAACTTGTCATATATGACTTTGTAATTTAATCCACATGCTAGCCTTATGTCCCCCTTTCATAAAATAGTGGCATCCACCTACTTAGAGGACATAGCCCAAAGACACATGCACGTGGGTGGGGTTGTCCCCTTCGTTAGTTTGTTTTATATAAGTAAGTTGGTAACATCAACTAAGTTATTTGTGTTAATATATATCTTACATGTGTCATTGATGTCAATGCCTAACAAACTAGTTTAAGTTAGATATACTATTATAATTTTGGAGTTGTGCATTGAGAGGAAATTGTATCATGTTTCGGGGTACATGGATATTTCATTATGATATGTGTACACATTAAGATCCATGTCAATTGATGGATAATGAGTAGACTGCCACATCATCATTAAAGATATATATCAGTTTTTGTATACACCCAGCACATCATATGAGCATAAGTATATTTATTGACATGCTACAAAAATTCCCTACTTTGATGTCTTTTTGTTCACACACGGGAGTTTATTTAATGTATCTGTGTAGAACTAATTATCCACATCCATGAAGGCTCACACACAACTAGTATCCACTTTCTCTATTACACTTGTAGAAGCTTCTAGGAAATATATTTGTTGACCCCCTATTCTAGTTATTGCTTACAGAGCTTCTAAAAGGGTATCAACTTCAGGGCTATTATCTTTTTGGAAAATTGCTTATAATTCCATTAGGCAGACTATTATATGTATAATTACCACATGATTCTAAAAAAGAGTAATAATAAAAATTGACCATGTTACGGATGCGGGAATTACCAAATGAAAATTATTGCACAATACGTGCATTTGACGTCACATCATGAAATCATTATTAAGGTAGTGCTCCATATTTTATTATTATTTTTTGACCTTGTCTACCTCTCGAATATGGACAATAGTTGGTTCGAAAAACCACTTGTATTGAGCATAGTGTAATATTTAAGCACATGGATTGTATTTAATGATTAAAAATTATCATTTCTCCTATAAAGGAAAGCTCTCTCAACCATTTCAAAAGTTGGAGATCGATAAGAGAATTTCTTTGCAACAAGATATTGGTTAGAGTGTTGGTATTTATTTTTTGTTTTAATACTTTTCAAATGAGTTCTAAACCTTTTTCATAGCAAGGAGAGAATTAAATCTATGGATATCAATCCAATTGGTTCCTTTTTCAAAATAATACCATAGAAATCGGCAATTGGTAGAGTGGAGATTTTCAAATGGTTTGTTTGCTACCCTTTGTAGGAAATATTGAAAAGGGGAGGGCGGGGCAAGTGATGATCCGGACTTATGTAGGAATGAAATAAAATATAGAAATACACATAAACGTAGAGATGCGGCGAGAAATAAAACTTCATTTCATTAATATCAAATAATTGAAATATGCTTATAGACAAATGGAAATAGTAGCTAGGGCATTGCTAGTTTACCTACGAAGAAGAGATGTAGCGGCTACGGACCTGCGAAATTTGTGTTATAATGAGGCTCAAGGGAATTCTTATTGAACAACATAGGAAAAAAATACACAGCCAAAAACCTAGCCGCAGAGATGAAATTCCAAGAGTTTGTGGGCCCGTTGGGGAGTTGGTTGGGCAACCAACTTCCCACGGGGGTATGTGATATATTTTCTTCGTTTGTTGTACGCAAATATATCATCAGAAATATATCTCTAAGTACTACAGGGTTCCATAGTCCCCAACCTCACGGCTATGAGGCCACAATAGACCTAAAAAAATGTCTTTTAGGCGGGGGTTAGTTGCTCTGGAAGTTCGGAATCGATAAATTGCTAAAAATAAAGTAAAAGGTTTGCTATAAAAGTGTGATGGCGGGCGGGAGGCCTAGGTGGAATAGCTAAGGTAGCCACCAATATCCACACGGATCATTCCTCCCCTTGAAGCAATGGTCCCCATTACATCTTTGAGCCTCCACGAGGTGAGAAATTCATGGAGACACAGTCTACACAGTGAACCACTTGCCCTAGTGAAGGAGTTGGCTGCCTTGACAACTAGATATAGCGAGGATCCTTTGTTAGTGGAGTTCTTGATATGTGTGTCCATGGGTCCAGGTAGTTGTGGCTTGTTCCATGCAATTTGGGTTTAACTTTCTGTTGGTATGAGATGTTATGCCATGTCGGATGTGTCTAGTAGAGGTGGAAAGTAGGGCAGGCAGTGCATTAAACACTTGGTGCAAGACCAAGGAATGGTGGAATATTGAGCATAAAAGCATTGTCACTTGTGGTGATGGTGTGCCAGCCCATATCGAGAAGACAAATATTGCTATGGGGTACAATGACACGCTCCTTCTGTGTGTAGCCACTTTGTTATGCCTTGGAAGTTGTGCGCGCCGATGTTTGATCATGTCATTGCTTGTACTTAGAATTGTGGCTCTATACAATATTTCATGAGCCTATTGGAATATGTTCTAATGTCTCGATGAATCTTTTATATGTCGACTTCGGGCTGAAAGGACACGAGTCGGAATGTGCACAGTGTAACAAATGGCATGAATACATCAATGGGACATATTAGTTGGAATCCCAAGCCACGAAAGGAGAAACATGGCCGATTGAGATATGGAGGGCGATTATGTTGTCATACATAAGGAAAATCTCATGCTCCACATGTGCATGTAGCTGCACAGTTGTACATGCACACTAGTATATATGATCATCTTGTGAAGTGATCTCACCATCACAGTCATTAATTTGGGGATGGAAAGGCACATAGACTTGGTGAGCTTGGTGCTGTTGTCCTCTGAAGAAAAAAGAGTGAAACATAATTTGACATAATCCAGAGGATTCATTTGTCAAAGGTATGGTAATAGCATTAATTTTTCATTGCTTGGTGAGGAAAGCTTTAAATTTTTCTTATTAGCCTATCCTACAGGTCCAAACCACACAATTCAAGTCTTTTCATGTCACTCAGTCATTTTTTCTAGAATATTTCATTTACCAAGATTACAACTCTGAAAAAGGTCATTTGTCAATAATTCCTACTTTCATAGTAAATTGAGTGTAAAATAAATGGAAAATGCTACGAAACTAGCTAATAATTTCGTAGTGGATATGAGGATTCAGCATTTTACGACTTTGTGGAGTCAACTTCAAGGTCGGTTTATGGGAAAATATAGAAGTTTTTAAAAATAGAAGCGGTTATTTTTTGCTTTATCAAATAAGAATAAAATGTTTTACTTTTCTCAGAGTGCTACAAATTGGGAGATACGGGGGGATGTCTTGAAACCTATTTCAGAATACCAAAATTTTCCTATTTTATGGCTATTTTTAGAATTAGGATTGCGGACATTTTAGAAATGGTTTTAGAAACAAAAGAGAGGTTTTTCTTCAAGACATACCAATTCTAAACCTCCTTTATTTTTATAATATCTATCCAATATAAGGAGATAAGGCTCATATCTAGTTATGTTTTGAGAGAAAAAACAAAGTCATTTTAGTGATGAATAAACTTGCTAAAGGTGAAAATGATGTTTTTGAAGAGGGTAAGAGAGCAAGTTTGCATGATCATATTTCATTATATCACTATTCAGACCTACACATGAAATTTGGAAAGAAGATTTTGGAATTTTCTCCATTATCGGAGTGTAGTTTCATGAGTGTGCTCGGCTTAAAGGCAAACACTCTGAAAAACCTGTAGGTGTCTTTTCTTTTTAATTAAGTTTTTGCATATTCGAGGATGGATATCCATGGTGGTAAGGTGTTATGACATGATTTACATGTTGAACAACAAATAAGTCAAGAATATTGATGGAGAATCCATTTCCTCATGCTACTAAAACACGCTCAAAGAATTTACCTTTATGTTGTTTTGTGAGTCCACAACTTCAAGTTTGATTTCAGACCAAATGAAAATTTGTTTTAGAAATATGAAAAGATTTTTCTTTAGCACGGTTCCGTCTTAAAAACCTCTCTCATTTTATAACATCAAGGTTGGAAGTGCCCTCATATTTAAACCTATTTTTAATTTTCACTAGCTTGATTTAATGAACAAATTGCAAACATTATACGACTTGGAAGGTCCAGATTAGCATTCATATGGCACAATTACACATAGTACTCAGTACAATTAGAAAATTAGTTGGTTGAAGTTGATAAGAGGTTATTAAGTCAGTTTTAACTATTAATGAAAGAGTCCTTTACTTGTATTCAAGCTACATAAAAGCAGAAATATCCTCGAAGTGTCCAAGTGATGGAATCATGGAGAAATAGGTCTCAGAGGTGTGAATTCAAAGCTGTAGGGTGGCATATCATTTGTATGAGTCCTCATTCCTAAATGAGATATTTTAGGTTAGAATGAGTTTGGGATATGTTATGGGCATGCAATATTCCTAATTAATCCTAAGCTAAGTTGAAATATTCAATTTGTTTTCTTTCTTTGGCAAAATAAAAAGTGTAAAGGAGGTTCATAAAACTCCTAATAAAGAATAAATCAAAGCCAAATGTGAAAAATGCTAAATCTTAGCTGCAAAATCAAGCACCCATCGGTGTGAAGGAGCTAGATATTTTGGTAGGTCAACATAGACACGTCCTGCGCTATCTTGGAGGAGTGGCCATCAGCCAAAGGCACAACATAGTTTTAGATGGAGTTGCTTTGTGTGAAATGAATAATTTCAATGAAGGTGGTTTAGGGTTTGCGAGCTCTCAACATAAAAGGAAGAGGATGGCGACGCTAAGAGTTGTTGATGATATTGTATTTTTTTTTGGAGTGTTGTCTGTTTTCCAGACATACAACTTTCTTTGGTTGTTTAGCCTAGATTGCAAATGTTTTTACAATTGGGTGTTCCTGATCGGGAATCCCATCTCTTCCCCGTGGAAGTAGATCTTGGGAGAGCTATATGACCATAGTCCACTATCTGTTTGAAGGCCAAGCTTCTTCTTCCAACTACAACACGGATCCTATTGAGGGTTTGGTTGTCTTTGAAAAGATACGGCAAGTGGAGAGCTAGATCTACTCGATTTATAGACCATTTAAGTGCTCCTTTTCAGTGGAGAAGTCTTCTATTCCATTGGAAAAAATATTATTGAACATATTGAGCATCATTTTCAGATCTTGGCATGTGGCCAAACTTATTCTAAACCCTACGAGTGCGGTATTGCTTCCGGAAGCTGGCCACTGCACGTAGGTGATGTTTTTAGGGTGTTTTGGCATACCATCTGTAGAGGTTAGTTTTTCAAGTGTTGGGGATCTGCCCTTCAGAATACATTGGAGGAGATCTATACATTTTTCATTTCAGATCTGATGCATGTTTCGAATACTTACGAAAATCTAAATGTTGCATATACGTAGCTTAAATCTGAATCCTGTGTACATGGTGTTTTGCTACAGCTTGAGGGGATGAAATAGGAGCCTCTATAGTGTATGGATCTATTATATATCTGACATTTCGTGCAATTATATGCTCTAGATCTAAATTTTAATCTTAGAAATTTGTTATGAGGATAATAAAAATAACAACATCCAAGCCTTTTAGATTCTATACCATGTAAGTTGCGGCACACCTCTTTTGAGATTTTCTTCCATTGGAGACTTAATTTCCTGTTGTACTTCTTATGGGCCTCATTGTACATCTAATTTACTGTGTAAATGTTAAAGAAAGGAGGTCCCTATATTGGCCTCCTGCTCTTACTTTGATGATGCGTTATTTTACTTGCAAATCTGTCTTGTATTGTTGCATTCCTATTTGAGGATATTACGGTGGTATCGGAGAGCATCATCTTTGCACAACCTATGCTTTCTAAGAAAATATGTCTTTTTCAAAGAAAATAAAGACGAGAAGAAGTTTGATTATAACGAATACAAAGAAGACAATGGTAAAACCCCTTTATACGGAAGAATTAAAGGGGAAAAGTTCTCCAAAAATATTTTCCAAACTATGCATGAGTGAAAAGAGAAATCGGGGGAAT
The DNA here is from genome assembly GCA_034641835.2 of Pinus albicaulis. NCBI lineage: Eukaryota > Viridiplantae > Streptophyta > Pinopsida > Pinales > Pinaceae > Pinus > Pinus albicaulis. The sequence continues at coordinate 19,567 of JAXQQM020075868.1, forward strand.
GAGAGGAAAGACATGCAGATCCCTCAAGAATATTTGCACATGAAGAACCCCATTTCTTCATATTATTTGTGTGAGCATTTAGCCACACAATCATATCTACAATCTTGTAGCATTCTTACATTCTTGGCAAGAGAAAAGCGAGAAGCGAGAAACACCCAAAAGAGGAGACTCTTGGTGACTATCTCCAAGAATATGAATCCTGGAGTCTAGAAAGATTCAAGGATAATTTAAGCTTCCAGAGTTTTGTAAACTTAAAAGAAGAGAAGATCCAACAACTATGATAAAAGAAGAAGGTGCATGCAACACTTTGGGTAGATTATTTCTACTACTTTTGATGGATCACTCGAGAGCTCGTAGGATTTTGAGCCGACTGAACACATATTTCCATGCAGCAAGTTTCGGAAGGAAGAAGCCATAAGAGCGACAAGGTTGCATCTTCAAGGTAAGGCTTATGCCTAGTCGTTATTTGAATCTTCTTCTGTACCAAAATGCTAATATCTCTACTTATGCAAAGTTCACTAGGAGGTTGGCGAAAATTTGGTTAAGAAATGCGAAACTTCCTTGGGTAGAGAAAAACCAAGCCCAATAATTCAAAACCTTTACAGATTGGAAGGATCCATGAAGTCAACTCCATTTTCGAACATTTTTGAGGGGTTAAAGATGCGCCACATGATTTTCCAAGGGCAAAGCCCCACTTTTGAGCAAGAACTTTCTTCTCGAAGAATACTTTGATGATTCCTTCTTCAAAAGGAGACCAAGAAAAAGGATCTCTTAATGATGAGGCATTCTCCTTGATGAGGGAGGGGAAAGGAAGAGAGAGAGAGATGGAAAGATCCTCCAGCGTTGTGACAGCAAGAGGATGTCTACTTCTATTTGTGGAGATAGAGGTGAAGCAATTGCTTCCACTAGAAGGGCTCTTGTGTCTTTGCAAAGAAGATCCAGCGGTCTTACTCATGAAGATCATGAGCAACATGTCTATGTTGATAGGCAATGAGACAAAACAATGGAGGGAAGCGTGTTCCAACACATTGGATACATTCTTGGGAACACACACTATGATAGATCATTCATTGTGATCAATACTTTTGACACCCGAGGAGATGTTGGGTGTACATGGGTTAATTACATGCGAAGAGGCACCTTAGAGCGCGGGACACGGGTGGGAGGAAGAAGAGCAGGAGGGATCACAACGGCGACATAGCAGGAGATGATCCATTATTACATGGAGGAGAGGACATAGCAGTTTCTCCAATCGAAGAAATACTTGCATCCTTTTGAGTGATACTCCATTATCATGAAACTTCCCACACAAAAAACGGAAATTGAATTTGCGCGGTGGAGGCAGGGGATATGATGATCCCATCTATTATGCACATAGGGGATGATCCATAAGACATCATTATCTTGTGGTAAACCACCCGGGGGCCCTGATTCGGATTTGGTGAAACATTCCTCACACATTGATGCTCCATTCATAGATACAAGAGGAGGAGCATTGAAAGGCCATAATACAACGTTGAGAGTGTTGGGAAACTCGAGGAGGAGGAAATATTTTCCCCTTATCACCATTTTCCACTCTCTCATCTCATGTGATTGAGAGAGAATCTTGGAGAATGGAGGAAGAAACCATCATGGGGCAAGTAGGGCCGGTCCTTGGCTATGAAGACTCGAAAGATAATCTCACTTGGAGAGAAACCTTCCTTGTGATAGAAGATGGTGGCTTCACATGCATACTTTAAGCGAAGGTTTTGGATAGATGATAGCCTTCCATGGGAGACTAACTTCCAAAGACTTCCATCTTCATTTGAGCATGTGCATATGCAAGAAAGACAACAAGGAGGGAATAGGAAACCTTTCATCATATACCTTTGGAATGGGAGATGTCAAGGAGAGAAACATGGAAGGAATGGCCTTCAACATGTTACCTTTGGCATGGGAGATGTCAAGGAGGAGAGTAGCCACATGACGGATATTTCGGTTGATAGATCATCAACGAGCTTGTCATTGAGGAGTCTAGATCCATATTGGAAATCCTAATACATTGGTGGATTATTCCAGGATCTTACACTTATGATTCTTGATGACCAGCTACATGATGAAGGCTATTTAGTCCAATATGGAGTCATCTGTGATCATGGTAGGATTTCTTGTCTAGAGCTTCCAGCTCAAGGAGAAGTTGCTACAAGGGCCTATGAAGTGTTCTGTTTCAGCCATACATATTCCATAGGCTCAACAACATCATCATGACGGGAGCTACCATTGGGAGGATTTGAAGGAGAAATTTATCAACATTGTCAAAGATGCATGTACCATGTGGAGATGGGGCAGCAACATGACTCTATGTGAGAGTTAATTGAACCTTATCTTTCTTCTTTTGAGAGAGGAGATAGATCTGCACACCACTCCGTTTGTTTGAGGAGGATTATTGGTGAAGATCATACTTATATATAAACATGCTTTATTTTCTGATTGTATGTATTATTGTACCATATTTATGTGACCATGACTCCAAGGAGGAGTGTTGTGCCCTTTTAAACTTCATGGCTAGCTTTGGGCCAAAACTATTTACAGACTATGGCCACTCCCTTGGTGGACAAAGGAGATTTTGTTTCATTGCATAAATTGCATTCCTAAGGCACCAAATATATCTCACACTTTCAGCCATGGTGCGATGACTAGGACAACAAGTAAGTGGTGGGGAAACCACTTACCACATCATGATACGATACGTTGATGAATGCTACTTATTTGGTTCCACATGAGACCTGCCAGTCCACCTCATTTTGGCACAATTTTATTCCTATGTGCTTGGTTTTGATCCCATGCGTTGATGATGTACTATTCTTTTATGGGGATCATTGGAGGGAAGGGGATGGAAAGGATTGGATGTGTCCTTTGGGAGAGATTCTCATGGTTCTTATGTTTCTAAAATGTTTGGAAATCATTAGACCATCCATATGCATACATTAGGCCTCTTGTTTCCTTATGGGATGAGCCATTTGGGTAACTTGAGCATTTGGGAGGTGCCTCTCACATGGGAGGAGTTTTGCTATGAATTACCAATCTGGAGGGTGATTCATTTTGGCATGGATGATAGCTTGGAGATTGGAGCTCCGCCGTCAGAGATGAAGGTTTCTCACATCTTCTGTTTGTCCTTGTAGTTGCTTGGGGACCAAAGAAACCTTTGGGATGGGAGGACTTTAATATTCCTAATTAGTCAAAGCTAATTGGAATATTCAATTATGTTTTCTTTCTTTGCTTAAAGAATAAAGTGTAAAGGAGGTTCATAAAACTCCTAATAAAGAATAAATCAGAGCCAAATGTGGAAAAGGTAAATATTGGCTACGAAATCAAACACCCTTAGGTGTGAAGGGGCTTTAGATATTTTTATTAGGTCAACCATGAACAAATCTACGGCATTGTCTTGGAGGAGTGGCCATCAATAAGGCACAACATGGTTTTAGATGGAGCTACTTTGTGTGGAAAAGGAGTGTTTTCCAATGAAGGTGGTTTAGGGTTTTGCAAGTTCTCAACTTATAAAAGGAAGAGGATGGAAACATGAGAAGGTTGTTGATGATATTGTATTTTCTAGAGAGAGTATTGTCTATTTAGACACTAGAATTTGTTGGCTATTTAACACAGGTTGCAAATGCTATTTAGCATTGGGTGTTCACACCGATTGGGAATCCACCTCTTCCCATTGAGTAGCTCTTGGGAGAGTCTTGTATTTCATAGTCCGTTATCTGGGCGAAGACCCAAGCTTCTTCTTCCCGGCTACAACACAGTCCTGTTGAGGGTTTGGTTGTCTTTGAAAGATGCGACAAGTGGAGGCTAGATCTCTCGAATCTCAGACCATTTCGGTGCTCCTTTTTAGTGGAGAAGTTTTCTATTCATTGGCAAGAGAGTATTAGACATCACGAGCATCATTTTCAGATCTTGACATGTGGCCAAACTTATTCTAAACCCTACGGCGTAGTATTTACTTCAAACTGGGTTTTCACCGTAGGTAATGTTGCGAGGTGTTTTGGCATACCATCTGTAGAGTTGGTTTTCAAGTGTTGGGGATACGCATGGCACTTTGGAGATCCCATTGGAGGAGATCTATACATTGTTCATTTCAGATACGATGCGCATGTTTACGAATACTTCTAAATATCTGAATATTTACGGATACGTGGCTTAAATCTCGGATCTACTTCATGTACATGGTGTTTTGCTAGAAACCCTAAGGGGGATTGAAAGAGGAGCCTCTATAGTGCATGGATTTGTTATAGATCTGAAATTTCATTACAATTATATACTATGAATCTAAAGTGTAATCTTCGGTTCTTCTTGAAGGCACAATAAAATTACGTTGTCAGGCCTTTTAGGTCTATACATGTGATTGAAGCACCTCTTTTGAGGATTTTCTTCCATTGGAGACTTCTATTTCCTGTTGTACTTCTTATGGGCCTCATTGTACATCTAATTTTCTATTGTAAATGTTAAATAAGGGTCTCCATATTGGCCTCCTACTCTTACTTTGATGATACGTTATTTTTCCTGTAGGAAATGTTGTCTTGTATTGTTGCATTCCCTATTTGGGGATATTATGGAATTTAAACTTCTACTATTGTAAACATGGTTTGATCGGTAATGGAGAGTGGCTATTGGTTTCCACCCTTCACCCGAGATTCATTTGATACTTTAATAGACAATGTCCTATATATCTTATTACTTTCTATCAATATGTTTTAATGTTTGATTACTCGAAATTCTTGCTTTGCATGCTGGAAGCTTCCTTTCAAGCACTAAACTATTGGATATCTTTCTCAATGTCACTGCAACTTTTGGTAACTCATAATGTTCATTACTCGGAATTCATGTTTCTCATGCTCTAACTTCATTTGAACATTTATATGTTGAGTAAACCACTATTATGTGTGTGTTCTACTTTCATTTAAGTATCTACATGCCTCAACTACTACAAGGAGAGACTTTGTCATTAAGATCCATGTCTTGACTCCATAGCCTAATGGTTGCAAGCCTTCATCTTTTCAACACCGAAAACATACAAACCAAGACACAATTCATAGAGTTAGCCATCTATCTTTATCATTAACCAATATCATAAATTATACGTCGAGAGATCCCTCTCGGAGGCGAAGAGCTAGCTTAGTCAAAAGTACAGTTTGAAATAGTTACCTTTGAGTTGTATGATCGGCGTACAATCAAGTAAAATTTTGGTGATAACATTTTGGTGCATCTGTTGGGAGTACGAAGATATAATTTTCCCTAAATTTTGAAGTTGAACTCTTGAAGGTAGCGGAACTAGAATACGATGAAATTTTGCCAACTACCTTGCGACTCCCGCATTGAAGAATTCCAAAAAATTCATAGCTTCATGGTGATTCAAATGGACTTATGAAGAACTCGAGATGCTGCCATTCTTATTGTTTCAAGGTATGCATATATATATTTTTCAAAAAATTATGGCTTCCCAAGTCCTTTTCCCAAAGATACATCTTTTTTATGGAATGGTCCAAAATTTAATGGAAAATATTTGAGTTTGACTTTTTGAAGTACCTGCTTGATTTCCGTGACTTTCTTTAAGCTTCTTAGAGTCGGACATGAAGATATTTTCATCATATTGTTCTATTATTCATTTCAAGGGAAATGTAAACGGTGGATTAAGAAAGCTTTCCTATCTGAATCTATTAAGTCATTTGTAGATTTTGGCTTATTTTTTGGAAACATGGATGGAAAGAATCCTAGTTAGTGAGTCTCCTTCCATTCAAGGTTTTAAACAATGGAATGATGATCACACTAATGAGGAAGTGGATGGAATTTTTTCTTTTTATTTGTCTTCTTATTTAAAGTCATTTTAGTGCAAGTCAAAAGATAAGACTCAATTTTTGGATGAGATTGCTAAGAACATTGAGAAAGACATTGAAGTTTTAGAAGACCAAATTAAATCCTATAGTCTTCATGATCAAGATCGGTCTTTTCAAAGTTTTTCATGCCAAGCTTACGAGAGAAGGGTCTTGCTACCTTTCTCTTATATAACGAAAATCAGTTTGATAGCACACAGGCGAAAGCTTGTGTTCTTGAGCAAAGCATATATGAGTTTTCCAAAGCTGTAGAATGTCTTGAGAATCATGAACACATTATGTATTCTATGTTCCTATAGTTGACTCGCAGAAAGATTTCTCCCGGTCCATTTGACTATATTTTCATTATGAAGATCATCCACATCTTATTTTGCCTTGGTCATTTTCGGTATCTTGTTTACTTTTGGTTTTCCAAGCGCGATCGAAGGTTCAGAAGTGTCGAATCACGTCAGCCAGGCGGCTTCATTGGAAGTTTCATTTTGCTTGAATCAAACATGAAGATTGCGGTTGCTAAGGGTAGGTAGGAGTGTGTGTAAATAAGATCAAGTAGACTACAGCATCTTTTCGGTAGGTACAAATTTGGTTTTTAGCATTAATCATCAAGCTTGAGCCTTTGAGTTGAAGGCCATTAGAGTTTGAAGGAAGCTTGGAAAATTTCAAAGTTTTATTTCTAAGAAGATGGATGGCATACTTTGGAACTACGAGGTTCTTTGGTGTGCACCACGGGGCACACCATCCCAAGTGGAGCCTTTGTTATCACTCAAAAAAAAGTGTAACATCATTTGAAATAGTCTTAGAGGTTCATTATCAGTGTGTTAATAGAATTCATTTTCATTACGTGGTAAAGGAAAGTTTTAAATTTTTCTTATTAGCCTATCCTAAGTTCCAAAACCACCCCCATTCGTCTTTCATGTCACATCGAGTCATTATTTCTACGACATATTTCATTTCCAAAATTACAACTGAAAAGGTCATTGGCAAAAATTTACTACTTTTGTAGTGAAATTAGTGTAAAATAGTGACATTCTGTTGACCTAATAATTTCGTAGTACAGATATGAGGATTTCTTGTTTCGACTTTGAGCGGTCAAATTTAAAGGCGGTTTAGGCAAAAAGAAGTATTTTAAGAAACTGAGAGAGTTACTTGTTCAAGAACATATAAAATAGCAATAAACTCTTTCACTTTTCTCCAAGGTGTTACAAATTAGGAGATACAAAGATGTCTTTCGGCCCTTATTTTCAGAATGCAAAATTTTTGTTTTGTATGTTTTTAGAATGCGGATTCGGGACTCATTTGGAAAATGGTTTTTCAAAAAAACAAGAGAGGTTTTATCTTCAAGACATAGCTAGCCTACAAACACCTCCTTCAGTTTTGTAATATCTATCCGGGATAGGGAGATAAGAGCTCATATATGAATCCTATGTTTCGAGAAAAAGCAGTCATTTTAGTGATGAATAAACTTGCTAAAGGTGAAAATGATGTTTTTGAAGAGGGTAAGAGGCAAGTTTACATGATAATATTTCATTATCACTTTTCGGACCTAAGATGAAATTTAGAAGAAAAAGGAAGATTTTAAAATTTTCTCCGTATCGAGGTAGTTTCGTAGCATACTCTCGGAGCTTGAAGGGCCAAAAAATGCTACGAAAAAACACATGGAGATATCTTTTGCTTTTAAAGTCGGTTATGATTGAGGAGGGATATCCATAGTGGTAAAGGTGTTATGACATGATTGACTGTTGTAATATTAAATGCGGTCAAGAAGATTGATGGAGAAGCCATTTTCCTACATTACTAAAACATCTTATGAAAATTTATGTATGACTATTTTAGCAGTCAACTTCAAGTTTGATTTCGGACAAATGAAAAATCATTTGGAAATATGAAATTGATTTTTCTTCAAAACGGGTCCATCTACAAAAACCTCTCTCATTTCTTGCAAAGTCATCGGGGTTTGGAAATTATACACTCATCTTTAGAAGCCTATTTTTCATAATTTTCACTAACAAGATTTGTGAAAAAATTGTAAAAATTTGACTTGGAGAGTCCAGATCAGCATCCACGTGGCATAATGACACATCAACACTCTAGTACACTGAGAAAATTAGTTGGTTGTAGTTTATAAGGGTTATTAGAATTGATTTGTTGAACTATTAATGAAAGAAAGAGTCCTTTTTGTATTCAAACTACTGCCAAAACAAAAATATCCTTAGGAAGTTTCCAAGTGATGGAATCATGTTTGAAATAGGTCTCGAGGTGGGAATTTAGAAGCTAGCAAGGTGGCATATCATTGTATGAGTCCTCATTATATAAATGAGATAGTTTTAGAGTTATAATGAGTTGGGATATGTTGTAGGTATTTATCTTTGTTGTAAGCAAAGGTTTTTTGATCGGTAATGGAGAAGTGGCTATTGGTTTCATCCTTCACCTGAGACTCATTTGATACTTTCATGAACAATGTCCTATGTATCTTGTACTTTACATCCAATATGTTAATTGGAAATTACTCCAAAATTCTTGCTTTGCATGCTGCGACTTCCTTTCAAACACTAAACTATTGGATATCTTTCTTAATGTCACCTTTCGAGTATCTTAATGTTCATTACTCATAATTCATGTTTCTCATACTCTCACTTCCTTTGGTATTTATATATTGAGTAAACCTTTTGTATGTGTATTCTACTTTCATTTAAGTATCTACATGCCTTAGCTACAAGGAGAACCTTTGTCATTAAGATCCCTTTCATGACTCCATAGCCCAATGGTAGCAAGCCTTCATCTTTTCAACCTAAAAACATAAAATGATGACACAATTCATAGATTTAGCCATTTATCTTTATCATTAACCAATATCATAAATTGGTAGAGAGAGCCCTCTCGGACGGAAGAGCTAGCTTTGATATTTTGGTTTGAAATAGTTACACTAATTTGTACGATCCAAAAACCAATCAAGTACAATTTTGTGATAACATTTTAGTGTGCTATGAGAACTGAAGATATAATTTTCCCGAAATTTTGAAGGTTTGAACTCTTGAAGGTACGCAGGAGCTCGAGAATATGTTCGAGAAACTGCAACTACCTTGGCGACTCCTTGTTGAAGAATTCAAAAAATTCATAGCTTCATGGTGATTCCATTTGGACTTATGAATAACTCGGATGCTGTCTTCTTTCAGTATGTACATGTATGAGGTTTTAAAAATTTATGGCTTCCCAAATCCTTTTCCCAAAGATACATATTTTTTATGGAATGGTCCAAAATTTAATGAAAGAGAATTTGATTTGACCAGCGTATATATCAATTCTGATAACTACCAAACTTCTTAGAGTCAAACATGTTCAAGATATTTTCATCATATTGTTCTATGATTCATTTCAAGGGAAATGTAAACAATGGAATTGAAAGCTTTCCTATCGGATATATTAAGTCATTTTGCAGATTTTTGGCTTATTTTTTTGGAAACATGAATGGAAAAAACAAAGTTGGTGGCAAACTCTTCTTCCATTCAAGGTTTTTAAACAATGGAATGATGATCACACTAATGAGGAAGTGGATGCAAATTTTTTTCTTTGTCTTTGTATTCTTATTTAAAGTCATTTGGTTGAAGTCGGAGAAAGATAAGATTAAATTTTTGGATGAAGTTGCTACGTTTGTTCAAAAGTTTTTAGAAGACCAAGTTAATCCTATAGTCTTCATGATCAAGATACGATCTTTTCCAAAAGTTTTTCATGCCAGAACACAAAGAGAGGGCGATGCTACCTTTCTCTTTTGAGATTGAGGAAGAATACCTTGTTCTTTAAAATCGAGTTTGATAGCACACAATTTTGAAATTTACGTTGCTTTGAGAAAATCATATATGAGTTGTCCAAAGTTGCGAAATGCCTTGAGAATCATCAAAAAAATTATGTCTTCTATGATTCGTGAATCGGGAAGATTTATACAATCAAATTTCACGCTATATTTTCATTATGATGGATATATTATGTTGCCTTAGTCATTTGTTATCTTGTTTACTTTTCGTTCAAGCACAATCGAGAGGTTCAAGTGTCGGATCGGATCGGCCAATGCTTCTGTTGGAAGTTTCATTTTTCTTGAATCAAACATGAAGATTGCGGTTGCTAGGGTAGGTAGGAGTGTGTGTAAATTAGCTCAAGTAGAGCATCTTTTTAAGTAGGTACAAATTTGGTTTTTAGTAGGTAATCATCAAGCTTGAGCTTTGAGGTGAAGGCTAATAGAGTTTGAAGGAAGCTTGGAAAATTTTAGAGTTTTATTTCTAACAAGATGGATGGCACGGAACTACGGGTTCTTTGGTGTACCACGGGGGGGGCACACCATCCCAAGTGGAGCCCACTGACTGTCACTCATAAAAAAGTGTAACATCATTTGACATAGTCTTAGAGGTTCATGTGTCAAAGGTATGGTAATATAATTCATTTTCGATTACTTGGTAAAGGAAAATTTTAAATTTTCTTATTAGCCTGTCCTAAGGTCCAAAACTACCCATTCAATTCTTTTCATGTCACATCGGTCATTATTTCGACATATTTCATTTTCCCAAACTTACAACTCCAAAAAGGTAATTTTTAACCAATAATTCCTGCTGCCATAAGTCGGTGTAAAAAATAGGCGGAAAACGCTATGAAGCTGAGTGATAATTTCATAGCCGGATATGAGGATTTCAATGTTTTATGACTTGCGAGCGATCAAATTTAGGCGAGACTTGCGGGAACACGAGAGAAGTATTTTAATAAAATGAGAGAGGTTATGTTTAAGAACATATCAAATAACAATAAAGTCTTTCACTTTTCTCAAAGGTGCTACAAATTGGGAGATACGGGGGGATGTCTTTCGGCTATTTTGAGAATGCGGAATTTTCTGTTTTTATACATGTTTTTAGAATGTAGATTAAGAGGCGGAAATGGTTTTCAAAAAAAAAATGAGAGAGTTTTTATTCAAGACATATTGACCTACAAAATCCTCTTTCATTTTTTGGAAATATCTATCCGGGATAGGGAGATAAGAGCTCATATATGAACCTATGTTTTCGGAAAAAACGAAGTCATTTTAGTGATGAATAAACTTGCTAAAGGTGAAAATGATGTTTGGTAGAAGAGGGTAAGAGGGAAAATTTGCATGATAATATTTCATTATATCACTTTTTATACCTATATGGATGAAATTTGGAAGAAAAGGAAGGTTTTGGAATTTTCTGTTATCGGAGTAGTTTCGTTGTATGCTCCAGGCTTAGAGGGCCAAAAAATGCTACGAAAAAAGCCTATGGGTGTCTTTTGATTTTAATGTAAGTTTTTGCATGATTCAGGAGGAGATCCATGGTGGTAAGGTGTTATGACATGATTGACATGTTGGTACAACGAAAGTCAATAATATTGATGGAGAAGCCATTTCCCATGCTATTTAAAACACGCTCTGAAAATTTTTGTACATCCTTGTTTTAGAAGTCAAATTCAAGTTTGATTTGAGACCAAATGAAAAAGTATTTTGGAAATATGAAAGAGGTTTTCTTAAAAGCACGAGTCTATCTACAGCTTACTCTCTTATTTTCTACAAAGCCATCATGGTTTGGAAATTATACACTCATATGTGAAGCTTCTTTCGGAAATTTTCACTAACAAGATTTGTGAAAAGAAATGTAAAAATTCGACTTGGAGGAGAGTCCGGATAAGCATCCACGTGGCATAATGACACATCGGGGAACTCTGTTACACTCAAATAAATAGTTGGTTTTAGTTGATAAGGGTTATTAAATTAAGTTTGTTGAACTATTAATGAAAGAAAAGTCTTTTTGTATTCAAACTGCATAAAAACGAAATATGCTTTAGGAAGTCTCGAGTGATGAATCATGTTTTGAAATAGGTCTGCGGGGTGGGAATTCAAAGCTTGCAAGGTGGCATATCATTTTTATGAGTCCTCATTTATAAATGAGATATTTTTAGAGTTATAATGGGTTGGGATATGTTATGGGCCATTTGCTACTATTGTAAACATGGTTTTTGATCGATGATGTGTGTGGTTTCATCCTTCTTTTTTGAGATTCATTTGATACTTTCATAGAAAATTTCCTATACTAGCTTATTAATTTCTATCAACAATTTAATGTTTTATTACTCATAATTCTTGCTTTGCATGCTCGACTTCATTTCAAGCACTAAACTATTGGATATCTTTCTCGATGTCTTGCTTTCGGTATCTTAATGTTCATTACTCGAAATTCATGCTTCTCGCTGCTCTCCTTCCTTTGAAAATTTATATATTGAGTAAATCATGCATGTGTGTATTCTACTTTCATTTAAGTATCTACATACCTCGGCTTCCATAAGGAGAGACATCATTAAGATCAACCACATCGCGACTCATAGCCCAATGGTAGCAAGCCTTCATCTTTTCAACTTTTATAAAATGTATAAAACAAGACACAATTCATAGAGTTAGCCATCTATATTTGTCATTAACCAATATCATAAATTATACATTAAAGAGAGCCTCTCGGTATTTGAAGAGGCTAAGCTTGGGTCAAAATCTGAATTTGAAATAGTTACAACGAGTTGTTTGATCGGCGGCCAATCAAGTACAATTTTGGTATTCTTGTTGTCCAGCATCAGCCGGAGTACGGACCAAAACATCTTGAAGAACCTACTATACGATGCGAGATGATAGGCTGTAGGATACCATTGTACCTATCGTTCAAAGAAGAGTTTAGTAGTGGCTTTTGCTATGATATTCTTCTTGTGACGCCATAATGGCCATCTTCGAGTACGTAAAACGAACAAAAAAACAAAGTCGTTTCATGATTAGTAGAAGGAATGCCTAACATGTAATCCATGGATATGGATTCCCAAGGTTGACAAAGGGGTAGCGTCTGGTATAGATGCCTTGCTTCTTCGATGGTTGGTTTGGCGATGATGCGAGGGTAGTGAAATATCTAATGTACTTCCCGACTTCCTTCCCGAAGGTTGGGTTGGTAAATAATTTTGCGATCACCTTTCTTTTCTCAACCTTGAAATGCCCAACAAAGCTGACTTTAGTGCACTTTAAATCATCTTAGCACACTCACTTGAAGGAATACAAAGGTGTCCCGGGTGACATATCCGTGCAATAAAGGACGAAAATATGGAATTGGCTTACTAAAGTGTCTTGCCTTGTGTGTGCTGAATTCTAGATCGCTTTTGTAAGAAGCGGACAATTAGAAGTTTCATGTCCACAAAGAGTTGAGTATGGTGGTTAGCACCAAAATTGGTGGTCGGGTGAGACGGTATTTGCAACATTATTAGTCTTGTGTATTGTTCTTGATGTTCGAATGAAAGCATTGCGAGATATGTGGACCACTTCTAATGGCGATCATTCAACAGCATCCCTTGTGTCTGTGGCAAATACGGGGGGTCGATGGTCTATGTGGATGGCCGTTTCCTTCTAATCTTGATACTTGGTGTGGGAAAACCTGCCTGATAGGATACATCTCTTTTCATAAGTGGGAGACTTGGATTGTGTAGGACAATGTCTCACTGTGATATGCCATGGAATTCCCCTGTTGAGAAAGAAATGACCCAATAACGAGCTGAGGCATATGTCTCGATCTCAAATAGTTATTTTAAAGTCCCGTGCAATGTGAGAAGCTGGGACAGATTAGAAGGCGATGTCTCAACTCTACGGAATACTGGCAACAGATTCAAGCGAAAATATTTGCCGATTTCACTCTTCCCTTGGTGACTTGACAAGGGCCAAGTGATATGAGAGAACCCCAACACGAACACCATTCAAATTTGGCAAGACCCCGGAAAGGCTGTGTCGCTATGTTAAAGTGGTTGTGGGCCGGAATATCATGAATGAATTAGTTCTTGAAATTTGGATCCACATGCAGCTCATCGATAATGTATCCCGAATCTTGAACACAGGTCATCCCAAAAGAGTGTACTTCTCCAAATTGGCACACAACTTGTGTTTCTCTGATGTTTGGAGGACACATGGGATATGGTGGAGGCACTTTTAATTACGGTTGAATATTAGGATGTCATCCAGGTACACCACTACAAAGAGTTGATGAATCAACACCGCAGATGTCATCCATCGGCCTCATGAACGTTGCGGGAGCATTCTTCAGCAAAAAGGCATGACCAACCATTCCAAAATTTCCTCCTTGGCTTTGAAGGAAGTCTTCCACATCGAGTTCGATTGGTACTTGGTGATGCAGACTTCAAGTTGATCTTGCTAAAATATTTCCCCCCTTGAGTTGGTGCGAAGGTCATCGATGATTTTTTTCAATGCATGATAGTCGATATAGAGTCTCAAAGTCGCATCAGCTTCTTCTACCAACAAGGTCGGGCTTCCACGGGGAGGTGAACTAGGCGGGAATGTGACCTTTGTACAGCAGCTCTTTGAATACGCATCTTGATTTCTTCGTTGTAGAACAAATCACCGATATGCGGTCCATTGGGAAGAAACACACACGAGGTCGGATTGATGGAGTTCTTGACTTGATAGTGCAAAGCACCCTGCGGGTGAGGTGAAAATGTCCTCGTACTCCTTCGCAACCTTTTCCATACGGTATTGTTGTGCGAGAGGGAGCCCTATCTAGACGTTGTGGCCATAGTCTTCTTCTTGCATTGAGGAGCGATCATCGAGGAAAAAAAATTTCCCGGTTTTGGAAATGAGCTTGCGTATTGTTTTACGGTAACCAAAGAGATAGCGGTAAGCGGTGCTACCTTCGATATCACCGCTACCGTGATTTCACAAAGTAACATTAATAGCACGGGAAGCGGACTCCTTTTAGTATTTGTACCTTCGGACAATCCCTTGGTATGATCGGGAATCGGGGCAAGACACATTTATATGATTATGTCACGAAATGTTGTCTTTGTTTAATCACCTCAATCCTTCTATTAAACCCTCAAATATCAAATCTAATGAATGTCTCACAATATTTATCATTTGCTAATGTTGAATGAAATGACCGAGGAGAAAATGAAAGAAATAGAAAACCCAAACAGAGATATGTGGTTACATAGAATATATCACCTCAAACTCAGAAGAATTACTCTGAAGGAAATAGTTAAAATGAAGGACCACCAATTAAGGATTTTAACTCTTACTTACATAAGTAAAAAGAGACGTGCGGCTCATTACTTCATCTTATTCAAAGATAAAAGCAAAGAATATAAACTTGAATACATATCAACATAAACGGATGCCGAAACTTGCTTTTCATTTATTAGTAATCATTTGAAATATGCGAGTACAAAATTGCGGTACGGAAAGGTCCAAAAATCGAAACCCTCGTTCTCCTTGACTATTAAATTAAATACAATAAAAAGCAGTTTTAGGCTAACATAAACTGATCTAACTACCTCAACACGAGGACTATGTAAGTTATCTATTACATACCCTCAAAACGCCTTATTACAATTACATCATCTTTGAGAGAATATAATAACATAAAAATTAACATCCTAATCTATATGTTGAATGTGAATTGATGACGATGTGGCTACATTTCTTTGGATCGAATTTGATTTGTCTTTCTTCAAAGTCAAGAGATCCTTTGGCAAATTCATCATCCAAGCTCTTCACTTCTTCCATATCTCTATTTCATTCTGGGTGAATATGCCAGTTTGTGATACTCCAATATGAAAACGGTAATTTGGTTGAAGAGACGACCTTTAAAATGAATTTTACCAACCACGACGGTAAAAATGTCTGCGAAGAAAGTTGGTTATTGTTGCTCCTTGTAATTAAGTCTTTTCATATGTTTATCCTTTACTTTTTTCAATACTATTAAGCTTTCACTTAAAGAATTCCATGACAGACTTCTAATCCAAGTCCCCAACATGAGGGCGGACTTTGCTCTTGTTACTTTGTCAAATAACTTATCAAATTGACTTCTTGCTTTTTTAATTTCCATCGACTTCTTTTTTATGCTGGCAACTATAACAATCATTCTTGACAATCATCTTGTTAATATCCGCTACATACTTAGGATTCTATCTTTAATCTCATTTTCTTCTTACTCTTGATTTGTTTTAGAATTGATAAATTCAATGAATCTTCTTGCCCAAACAACCCTATTGATTGTCTTTTTGTTTCTCTGTCATGACTTGTTCTTCAAAATTCTTGATGAGACTTTTCTCATACACTTACAACCACCATCAAAAAGCTCCAAATTGATTTCATTTAAATGATATCATAGAAATGATATCTTTTGCTTGTATTAGATATGTTCCCTTTAAGTTTTTTCGTTGAGACTTTTAATCTCGACGTTAGTGTTACATTGTCCATTTTGTATTTACTAGCTTCATTTTCTCTGACTTGAATAATCTTTGATGCGATCTCTAAATCTTCTTGAGCCTTTCCAATCTTTTACGCCATCTGCAACTCGGTAGTCGGCGAGAAATATGTGCTAGTGGGTCTTCATTAACTATTGGAAAAACAAAAGTACAAGAATGATTGTCAATATGATTTTGCGTGTGATGTAGTTTGCTTTAACTTAGAGACTTCTTCCTCCTTTTTGCATAGAACATTGTAGAAGCTTTTATTTCTCGTTCTCTACCTGTAACCTGGCATAGAAATTCTCTCCTATAGGAAATTTTAACTTTTTCTTAATCTAAAATATCTGCGCGGCACTTTGTAGGGTTACGCACAACGATCCTATCATTAGGATATACTCCAATCTTTACTATGATTTTCTTCGGCGCCTCATTACGTATTGTTAAAGCCCTAGAGTTGGCTTTCTCTAACTTCTTCTTAATCACTTTTCAACATATTCTGCGACTTCATTTCCGTACATTAGTCTTTTTCGGGTCATTGAAAATCAATTGATGTTTGTTTGCATATGTAGAGTTCACCTTGTCTAGCAATGGGCTTTTCTTCACATCCATGGTCAAATTCACAGTATTGAAATTGTTAGAAGAACCCGATTGACATATCAAAAGGATGAGAAAGAGCAATTTTGAATTGATCTTTCTCAAAGATCTGACTAACGATTAAAAGTCTTGTTTGATGCACCGGAGAAATTTGATATTCAACTTGGGCCTCCATATTAGCCTTCAATATTGGTTTCTCTGCGAAATTTGGGAAAACATCTGTTTGATCGGGAGGCACTTTTTCATGGGTGTCTCATTTTCTCTGGAGTGAAGCAGGAACATTTTCCTCCCCCAACTATAAGGAAAAAACTAGGTTGAGTATATGTAGATTCTTCATTAGAATTTTTCTCTCTTCCAGCTCTGCTCCTCTGTCTTCTAAATCAACCATGATTTCTTTGCCCACTTTTAGCAGTTTTCGATATGACAAAGTTTGAATATTTGAACACGGCCAGAACTCATAACACTTATTACTTTCCATCTTCTCACAGATGCGGCACTACTTTCATGAATGAAATTTGAATACCCATTATCGATTCTTCTGCTAGAAATAACAACGTGAGGTCATAAGCCCACTTTTCCCCTAACGACAAGTGCATCTCATCCCCAGCATTCTAGTAAATTCTTAAATGCTTGTCTCATAACTACTTTATGAGAAAGGACCTACGATCCTGGGAAGTTTGAACATGTACCCCTTTTTCATGAGCCTGAAAGTGAATTTGATCAACATTTAGACTTTGCCGAACAAACTCGAAAGCAAATAACCTCATGGGTACAAACAACACCGGAAGCCTATAAGGCTCAACACGCTCCATAAAGTCTAATTTCGGAATAATCCTAAAAAACAAACCAATCTCCAAATTTACAATTTTCCCTAAATGCAAGAACTCGTGAACTTTGGGTAAGAAATAGGGAGAGGAATTCCATTCAAAACTTTATATGTAATTGACATGAAACCTTGCAAATCAAAACACGACGACTTCATTTTGTTCTCTTCTCCTTATGTCATCCCGAAATACTAATGATTGCCTCTTGTTATTCATATCCATAATATTCGACCCGGATGCATGAATTCATCTACATTTGATATAAGAATAAGTAAATAATTAATGAAGGAAACACGGAAAGAACTGTTAATGATAAGCTCATGAGTTGTGAATTGTGACTTCTTATGGTCATGATGGAATATCTAGCACCATTCCTGGCTTCATCGTCATGGAAAACATCCCAAGATTGATTTATCCCGTATTTGTCATCGTCTTTGCCCAAAATCTTTATAATCTTTGCTCAACATTGTCTTAACCTCAATATCAAAAATTTCCATAAGGAATATTCAGCCGGAAATTTAGAGAAATTTTTTCGTGTTATGGCTTTAAATGAATGGTAAGATTAAAATATTGACTTGCAAAATTTTGTCATAATATGCTACCAAAGAATCATTAGAGAGGTGGACACATGACTACATTCCCGGGGTAGCAAAGGGCTTGGCAAATTAGTACAGGTACTTGCAAAACATTCTCCCCCTAACAATTCATCACAAATATTTCCCGGATACATAACGGATACTAACCAATATGTGAATTCGGAAAAATATGGGTTTTAGGGATACATGCGGACTTCTTTGATCTTTACCATGGCAATATGGCAGGGAAGCTTTATCATTTAATAGGACTTGCTTGGTAAAATGGAAGGTGAACCAAGGAACAATTGGTGTCTTGAATATCCCTCTTGGTATCCATGGGGGGATATGA
The DNA here is from genome assembly GCA_034641835.2 of Pinus albicaulis. Lineage (NCBI taxonomy): Eukaryota > Viridiplantae > Streptophyta > Pinopsida > Pinales > Pinaceae > Pinus > Pinus albicaulis. The sequence continues at coordinate 38,051 of JAXQQM020075868.1, forward strand.
CTAGCGAGCTGACGGGGATGAGCGTTTAACCATGATTTGGAAGTTGTAATGATGGACAACTTACGGGGGAAACCGATTCTTGGTAGGGTGACGGAAAAATGAATGAGAGCGTAGCACAAACAAATTTCAAACATCAACTTAATAGCAAAATGATTTTGAAAAGAATGAGAATTGAATATAAGTCTGACACGGTTGAACTTAAATGCGATAAGAGAGCTGGCATGTGAGGCTCGTTAAGCACTCATTCTTGTGGAAGACAACGCAACCAACTCAACATCTTACGTCATTGCGGTGGGTCTCGAAGTATGGAGGATTATTTTGGCTTGTGCCCCCATAATCAATCTCCACGGGGGGGGGGGGGGGGGGGGGGGGGGCTCATACGTGTTACTCCCGCGGTCAACATAGTCCGAAACTGTGGGAGGCACCCTCATATTAATTCAGCAGGTAGTAGTGCCCGCGGGTTGAGATTTTTTTTTTTTAATATTCAATAAATCATTGCATCTAGCTCGATGAAATAATCGAAATTTTAACTTTAATTCGGGACCCACTTTCATAAATTCAAAAAGTATTTAAACTTTTAACTCTAATACAATGAGCAAAAATATTTTTATGTTACGTTATAAGAACTTTAATACTTTAACATATTTTTAACAATTTTAAGTTTGTATTTGTTTTTGTATTTTCAAAATTGAAAATAAAAAGATATTGCTAATGATCCACAATGCACACAACATGCCGCTTCCACAAGTATGGTTGGCCTAATAATACATCAAAAACATCAAGAGGAAGCATTGTCACATAATACCTCATCGCGTCGAAGGGACTATGTTGTAGGGAAGCCGACATTGGCAGGCGATGTGAAGATCATCCTTGGTGAAGCCACTGATGGTGTATGGATATGGGTGTGCTGGTCGACTGCTAATCCAAACCATTTCACGACCTATACTTAAATTAGGTTCTTTTTTGGCTCCCGCTTTCGGCAAATTAACTACAACGTGGAACCCTTTACCCACATATCAAAAATGGAAGAGACTTTCCGCCTCCTATGGATCTTCGGTTATCGTACGGATCTTCATGGTGGCGACAATGGAATTAGGCTGCGCATCAATAATATGCTTCCCTTTGTCATTCCCCTTTTCGGAGTTAGGTTGGGATTGGAGCATGCATTCGATTCCATGGCACTTCATCTCGGTCACTAGTGACTGGCAGCTAGACACTCACTTGTGTTGTGATGGAGATCTTATGGAACTCACCACTTTCCGTGTCCTTGTTGTCTTTGTAGTGTTGTTCTTTTCTTGTGGCTTTGGTACATTTTATCCTAGGTCGCCCGGCCTTGGATTTTCCTTTGTTCTGTGATTTGGGGGCACCTTTCCCTTGCTTCGATTCGAAGATCAAGTCTACTTCTTGTTTGAATTTGCTCAAACTTGTGACATACGGTATGTTTGCCATGGCACTGAGAGATGTCAGGAACTCCATTTCCTCTTGAATTTTTATGTGTGAACAAGCTGGGGTACTTAGGCACAAATTTTTCTCCAAATATTTGATACCCAACTTTGTGCGCGATTTATGGAACAAATTCATCATCTCTTGCACATATTGATCCCTTTGATACGCAACGTAGTCCATTGTATGTACTTGTCACGATATCTCCCCATGGGATAATATTGTTCCTTGATGGCATCTCGGAAAGAATCCCAAGGGTGCGGCGGGGGCAAGAGGGTTCCCTCTCGTCATTTTGCTTACTGTGGGTTTCCCACCAATCCTCGACACCAGGGGGTAGCTTTGGAAGTAGTGCAAAAGTAATGTTTTCCCAATTGGAAAAGTCACAGCAGACGAGAAATATCCTTAATAGATTCAACCATCTATCTACGATGTTTGCATATATTTGGCCCTCGGAAATATGGGAATGTCCGGCTTTAATTGTACCTTAAAAGGAGTTGCGCCTCCCGAGTTCAGCATTGGATGGAGATGCACCATTGGTGAGTAGTCGTTGAAGGATCTAGGAAAATTTATCCATCATTCTGTTACTTTGTTTCTCGAGGCCTCCTTGAGCAATATTTTGAGCAGGATCTCTTAACTCCCCATATTTCTTTTCTTTCTCGCAGTGAACCTCAAAAGTGTTCCTATTTTGACATTCTTTTCCACCATCTTTTCTTCCTTTTTCACAAAATCCATAAACTCAATCGGTGATAATTGACATATTTTACATACGACAAGGCATTTAGATGATCTCTACTCTATATTATTGTTCCTTATTATTTAGATGAATTTTTGTAATTAGCTACGGAATTCGTGCAATTCTATAGGTAACCTTTGTTTCTGCAGCCACCGTTATTGTTTGGCGAGGTTTCAAGTAAATGAAGAAGTGAGTCATATGGGTAGCTTTGGAATGGCCCATACATGGATTGTATCCACTATACTTACACATGCTGAATTTGATAAGAATCATGCCTACACTCGCGGTCAAAGCCCCGATCACGAGAAGGAATGAGATCAACGGACGAAGATTCTCAATTTGTTCTTACGTAGAAATCAAAGAAGAGCCATGAAGACTTTGCTTTAAATAGACTTCTAGTCTTAGTTTTATTTTTCCTTTCCATAGGCGAAATTTTCACATACAATTAATTTAAAACTTGTATAAATGTCGGTATGTTGAGAGCGAGAATAAGCTCAATTTTGTGATAATATTGATATGCTTTTAAACTTTGTTTTGCTAATAAAGAAGACTAGTTCAGATCATTGATGGATAGTCTAAGTAGAATTCACCCTTGTTATGTTGAAGAGGGATCCTACACGGAAGGATAATTTTATAGTTATTTCGTAGTTTTACTTTCTTGTCAATTTCATCACTTAATTTCTGTTGATTCATAGTTAATTTCTCTTCAATTCATAATTAGATTCTCGTCATTTCATAGTTAGATTCTCATCGATTTTTAGTTTGATTTCTCACGGTTTCATATTTTAATTTCAGTAGCTTAAGCTTCTAAATGTTTTCTAAATAATTGTTTACATTTTACGGTTGATTGCTAGATCTTATGCTCGCTTGAATCGTTACATGAATGTGACTCCATCATCTTTCGAGTTGAATAGATTATAATTGCATTTGATTACACAAAAACCATAGTATTTAAGATTAGACATGTTGTTTTGCACAATATATACTCTTTCGTTCCTTGCTTGCCTTGGTCAAATTTGATTTAAATGAGTACAGTCATTTTCAATTTCATAGTAATAGATTTTATGCTTTCGTTCCATGGAATGTAGAGAATAGAGTTAGATTAGATTTATGTTTTTGATCATTCTTATGTTAAAACTAGGACTAAAGTTAGATTAGAATTGTACTTTGATTATTTTGAAAGTAGATTAAATGCTTTCTTTTATCTTCATCAAATTAATGATTTCAATAGATAAGATAGAATATGGTTTTATTTTCATTATATTGATAGCTAGAACATCATTTAGAGATGTTAGTAGAATTCAATCGGATTTAGAACAATGTTTTGTTTAGAGCTGAAGAATCAATTTAGTTAGATGTTTTCCATTGATTTTTTATAGGCTAGAATAGTTTAACGTAGCTTAGATTTTAACCATCCTAAGTTTGATTTATTTTTATGCAAAAATAGATTAGTTCAATGACATTTCCTTTTCTTACTTCTTTTAGATTTTATATTTCATTCATTTCATTAAGAGTAATTTTGTAAATCAATTTATTTTCTTGGAAGTAAAAATAAAATTTCCTTTTCTTCCTTCTTTAAGATAAATTTTCATCATTAAATTTCCTTGATTTAGTTGTTCCCTAGCATTTAAATATTTCATTTAGAAGCTTAGATTTCATTCCTTATATCATTTTAGTTCTTGAATTTAAGGATAAAATAAAAACCCAAAAAAAAAATATAAATACACAATGAAGTAAGAAAAAGAGGCATTTAAGCATATATAGTGCACCACACTTCATTAGATCACTACCCTCGATTAGATAATTTATGATAGCAATTTAAAAGTAAAATTGAGTAAACATTTTAGCGTCGTTTTTTGGGAAGTGTAGTTAAGGCTTATTCACCCATCTAAAAAAAATTATATATACGTAGAAAGAGACTCTAGGGGTAGATTCATAACTAAGTAGAAGTTTGATTCCAACAACACCACTCACTCCCACAGAAGACCGAAGTGCCACACCACCATCTCAAACTCATATTCCATTTTTCACCAAGACATAGACTCCACGAAGTCTTAAGGTTAGAAATCCAACTAAGAGATTCTCCAACTCCATCTGCGAGGCGGTCTTAGAAGAAGAAGATCCTAGATCTCCAACGGAAAGCGACCGCCTTTTTCATCTCTATGAGAATATATTATAGCTCAAGAGTTAGAAATCCTAGTGAGGAAGAAGAAGAAAGAAGAAACTTTATGCAATATCCCATTGATAGAAGAACCGGAGGAAAAACACATAACTCTACGATCGAAGGAACCTACATTAGCTGCGATGAATCTACGATAGCGAGGAGAAGGAGAAAGAAAGGCTTTGAATGGAGGTGTAAGAATAGGAGGAGGAAGAAGAGGTGGAGGACGGCGAGGTGGAGGAAGAGGTAGAGGAAGAGGAGAAAATGGGAAGACCATAATTCTATTGGATTTCTTATAGTTTATGAGGATACGAAATGCCCGTAGAAAAACATTTTACCATCTATCCTTCCCAATTTCCATGGATAAGGAGTAGAAAATCTTTTGAAAAATTTTTATTTGAATTTGAGGTTTTATGTAGATCACTGACTACTTATAAGGCTCTCAAAAATTAGGCTTCTTCCTACAACACTCAAGGGTGCGACTTTAAAAATGGTTCATGGGTTTGATAATGCAATCTATTAGGACAGCAGGATGAGATGAAAAGTGCATTTTTACAAAGATATGCGGATTGTACCTAATAGGAAGGACGAAGTATTTTGAAATGATGCAAAAAGAGGATGAAAACTTGGAAGACTTAATTGAGATTCATTTACAATATAAAAAGAGCTAAAATGGAAAACTTGAATCGAATGCTTTAAAATATCTCTTGTTGAAATCCGTCATAGATGAATGTATATATCCTTCACATGATGGGGAAAGGGAGACATCTCTCCAACTATCATTACACCAAAATTGTTGAATTATGCATTCATCTTTTGAGAGAAAAATAAAAAATTGTGAAAAATGCAAGAAGTCTATTCTCTCTAGAGTGAATAAATCTACAAGTTTGGGCAGAGTAAGTAGGCGAGAAATTGGAAATACGGCAGTGAATTTAAAACGGTGTCTTAGGGAGTCTTATTGAAAACATAGACACCCTAAAATTACAAAACAAGTAAAAATCAAATGAAGTGCCTTAACTATTTTATTTGTCTTAAATGTATAAAGAAACATGCCCTAAGAGAATGTCTTGATTTTAAGTATTATAAATGTGTTATTTGTGCGAGAAAACCATGAAACAAAAATATGTCCCTCTATACCAGGTCTTAAGGCTATTTTATAAGAAGAAGTAGCTCCACATCTAGTAAAACCTCTTTGTTTTGTATCTAGAATACCATGGCAAGGACCACAAACTCAGGTTTAATAATCAAATGCATAATTAGCCCCCACCAAACAATTGGAATTCATCATGGCGGCAACCTTTGGTCCCAACCTGACCTTGGACACAGGGAATGCAAAATCCTTATATTGAGATACTCTCGGTATCACCAATATCCACAATCCTATCCAAACTACCCTCCCCAGCATTCCACAACATAATCAACAACCTCAATTCCAAGATCATAACCCAAAAATTTCATTACCATTTTGACAAAGCCAGAATCGACTACACCCTTTGGCATTACCAAACCCAAATAATAAAAGTGCTCAAACTGTATAACATAGAAGAGAAAAATTTCCCAACTTATATGATTAATCCACTAGATCTTAACAATGTCCAACTTAGATGCGGTAGGATAGTAGAAAGAGAAAAAGCCCTCTGTTGTTATTCGAGAAAAAAATGATCTGATGAAAGAAATTTCTCTACAACAAAATAAAATTACCGGAGAGAGGACATTATAAATAAAAATTACGAAAATAAAAACAAGAAAGAATAAATAAAACTCAACTACTATCATAGAGCAACCTTCGGTATTTTGTTTCTAACCCTCATGCTTTCACTGAAAGATTACAAGTGATAGATGGATAGAAAAAATAAATTTTGTTCCTAACTATGTTTCTAGATGAATTGAAAAATGTATGTATCAAAATTGCTTTGTTACGAACCATTAAAGAGATTCCTATCTAGCTAAAACAATAAGATAAACCCGAGCATAAAAAAATCATGAAGAAAAAAGAGAAGAGAAGTAAAAAAGGATTCGGTTAGTAGGAAAAATTGTAGACATTATGATGGGAAAAATAACCATACAAAAATATTTGGACCAAAGTCCGATTGTAAAAACACACATCAATGGTATTGAGATTCCAAATACATTGATTGATTTAGGAGCATTCATAAAAAGCATCACTTGAAAACAAACCATGGAACAACTTAGGCTTCAAACCATCGGTATACACCAACATTCTGCCAGTTAATGGAGATAGATTAGTAATCAAACTGAGATGGTGTATTAGAAGACATACATGCGTCCGCGCACAGTCTTCGCAGGAATATCCGTTTTATTTTTTGATCTTAACTACCAAGAACAACCTAGGGGGACATCCAGTGATATTAGGAAGACCTTGGTTAGCTACAAGCCCGATGTTTCATTAGTTGTAGATGCGATGATATGTTTATTTAAAATTGGTAATTAAAGAAAATAAATTCACTCTATATCCTCCAACAAAAAAAATGATAGAAATAGAAAATGAAGAATGGATGGATGATGAAAATGATATACAAACTCCTGCTACTATTTCTCATATTAGTGAAGAAAGTCAAATTTTAAATTCAATGAAAAATTTGAAACATCTTCTAAATGTGAAGATGATCATAGTTTTCAAGAACAATGTAATATTGAATACTTTTCATCCGGACGGATATTTATATTACATGGAAGATTTTGGTAACTTTGTAGTTGAAATATTTCCCGGAAAATATTTAAACATAAACAAAAACAGGAAAATGTAATAAGAAGAGTTAATCAAAACATTACAAAAACATTCTTCTACATATGCATGGGAGTACAACGACATGAAGGGGAATTAAATCTTGAGACTTTTTACATCATATCTACATTGAGGAAAACTCTGAGCCTATTAGACAACTTCAAAGAAGGATGAATCCAAATCTTAGGAAATTGTGAAAGAAGAATTGCAAAATTCTTTGAATGTAAACTTCATTTATCCAATTTAGAACCGATCTTGGCGAGTTTCTTGCCTTGGTTGTTGTACTAAAAATAATGGTAAATGGAGGGTATGCATTGATTATCGAGAACTGAATAAGGCTACTCTAAAAGATCATTTCCCATTGCCTTTCATATATCAAGTATTGGATACATTACTAGCCGGGGAAAAGTATTTCTCATTCTTGGATGGTTTTAGTGGTTACAATCAAATTCAAGTAGCACTGAAGACCAAGACAAAACCACATTCACTGTCCATGGGGAACCTATATGCCCGAGTACTTCCTTTTGGATTGTCTGATACACATATGACATTCAAAGAGCGGCATTAGGAATTTTCTACGTCTAATACATGATTGTGTAAGTGTATATGGATAATTTTACGAGTTTATGGGAAATTATTTTAGAAGAGGCTCTTGAAAATTTGGAAAAAGGTTCTTAAAAAGATGTAAAGAAGAAAATCTTTCACTAAGTCATGAAAAGTAATTTATGATGTTCTTGAAGGAATTATTTTAGGACATCACATTTCAAGGGATGGAACAAAGTAGACTCATCAAAGTTGAAGTCATCTCCAAATTATCAATTCCAAATTGTCAAAGGATATTAGAATTTTTTCTAGGTTTCAGGGTACTATAGAAGATTTATAGAAAACTTCACGAGGTGCATCTCCACTCTTCAAATTTCTTACCAAATATTGTGAATTTAGTTTCGGAATCTGATTTCCAATTGTCATTTGAAACTTTAAAATAAAAAATATCTCCAGGCACCCATATTAAGAGGACGAAATTGGAAAATACATTTTCATATTTCAATAGATGCTTCGGATACAATTCTCGGAGCTTTATTAGTACAAAAATATTTGACCTCATATGCCATCTACTACATAAGAAAAAAATTGACTCATTGGGTTAAATTACACAATTCTTGAAAAAAGAATTTCTAGTTGTTGTTCATCTTTATTAAAGTTTAGACACATCATTTGGCACTTAAACTTTATTCACACAAACCTTATGCAATTAGGTACTTAATGAATAAATCTATCACTAAGAAAAATCAATCAAGTTATTACTCTTTTAAAAAATTTAACATCATTGTTCTAGACCGACCTAGGAAAAGCAAAACAAAGTTGATTTCTTGTCTGAGAATTAAAAATAACAATAATGAAATACTCCAATAGAGGATAATTTTCTCGATGAATATCCTTTTGCAATATCTACTAAATCTCCATGGTTTTGGAGACATTGCTAACTATCTAGCTACATAGAAATCTACTGACATGCTTGTTTCCCTAGAGAAAAGAGAAAAATAATTCAAACACGTGCATTATACTCATGGGTTAATGATGAATTGTATAAAATAGGTCTAGATCTCATCTATAGAAGATGTGTATGAGAATATGAAATACACGAAATTATGAAGGCATGCACCACGATGAACCTTGTGGTGGTTACTTTTTTGATAAGAGGTTTGCTTATAAAATCCTTCATTAAGGATATTATTATTATCTGTAAAAGATACCAAGGAATATGTAAAGGTGTGACAATTGTCAAAGAATGGGAAACTATTCCTACGGATGAAATTACCTTACAACCTCGGTACTCATTGAACGCTTTGAAAAATGGTCTGGATTTTTGGACAATCAATCCTCCATGAAACAAAGGAGTACATTACGGTTTGCCAGTTATGTCACTAAATGGGTAGAGGCTAAAGTACTTGCTTTTTCTAATGAAAAATTTTGCGTTCCATTTATCTTTGAGGATATTTTCACTTGTTTTGGTGTCCGGTGTGACATATCAAGGATCTCCGGTTTACATCTAGGATGGAGTCAGAGGATTGTGGAGAATATAGATCAAACATAGAATCTATCATATCATTCACGGGGAAAATGGACTAATGGAGTCCACCAATAAGGTGATCAAAGCAATCCTCACAAAGATTGTACATCTACATGGGAAGGATTGGGCGAATGGAAACTGCTGACCTTTTGGGCCTACTAGACTATATGGAGGAATACAACAGAGACATACTCCCTAAGACTTGTTTATGGGAAGCAAGTCTTGTTTCCAAAATAATTCCGGATCAAAACCTTCAGAACAAAATCGATTGAGACTTGATTTATCGAAGCCCAAAAGCATAGAGTGGAGCAACTCAATGAGTTTGATGAGATCAAACAAGGTAATTCAAAGAACTAGCCTAGTTCATCAACAAAGGTCAGATGGCATGGTAGCGTACTTAAAATAAAGAAAATTTCAGGAGATTTAGGCACTTTTTTTAATTCAAGTTCAAAAGACTTCTGAGGAAAAATTTTAGAATCATTGGCTTGGGCCTTATGAGATCAAAAGTCTTTGCTTCGGTGGGGCAATGAGGATAAGGACAATTGATGAAGAAAAATACTCTTCTTGTGAATGGAAATACATTTAAATGTCTATGTAAACTGAACAAAGGAGAAATTTATCAAAAAAATTCAAGACAATCGTGACCTTAACAAAGTTGGTGAAGAAGAATCCCTTAGCTAACTTCCCTAACTTAGTCATTTTTGCACAAAGCATCTGAAAATATATTAATATTCATATATGTTATTCAAAAAATGTATAAGGATGAAAACCAATCAATGATTGGCATCCTTATACGAGAGAAAAAATAATTGAAAGTAGAGTTCATTTTCGACATGTTACTATTTCTCCCATTCTAAAAAAATCCCAAATTCTTTGTTCCCTTTCTTTTTTTTAAACAATAAAAAGAGATGGCTACAAATTTTTACATTTGCGGCTCTCGAATAATGCAGTTGTCATACATTTTAAAACTGCTACACTTTGGCCCTAGTGAAACGGGACATATTAAGCAGAAGCAGCGAGGCTTTCAATTGAAGATCATATGAAAAAGACAACAGAGAAATCAGACAAAATAAGATCAACAGATTTGAGTTCCAACAGTGCTCTTCTAAAAAAATGTGTTTTAAATAATAAGGTTAAAAAACATTAGTGTATATAATTTAGATGATCATATGTTTCACCTTGAATTGTCATCATTAAGGCGATTGCCTCGGTTCACACAATTCATATTCAACCACTTCATCATCATATACATAATGATCAAGACCGATTTCATTCATTAATGATTAACGAGGTCATATCTCATTCCATAATCCACTTATTCCCCATTCCTAAACCTTGCCGAATACCTATTTTGTCTCTACAATCTAACTAGAGCACCCCTTAACTCAGGAGCCAAACCTTCAATCACCTAGTAGAAAAGACAATTCTAAAGGCGAAAACTCCTTTGACGGAGACATGGGTCTAATAGTAGGCGAGCACAGAGAGAAAAATTCATACAAGGTTATCCACGAGATGAATAAATGTCCTTTCTGAACGTACAATGGCTCCAATCCATAGATAGGGTTTGATGGGTTCCTAAAGAGGTCTGCCAAATCTTTCAGGCCTTCGATGGGGTGGGGGTAGAAATTGGGGACATAAATTTTGGGTGACAGGTCTTCATAACAATACAAAACTTAAAAGCAGGTGAAAGATGGTTTTAAAGACGGAGACTGGACCAAAGAATGAATATTTCGCAGAAAAAATCCAGGATGTGGACACTCTATTTTTGGAAAGGGAATTCTGAGTACGACATAAAAACAAATAGGAGGAACATCTTATTAATTATACAAAAATTCTTCCATGACGAGGGTATATTTGGTTGTATGTTTATACTGCCATGCAGAGGACGGAGAAATAAACCTCCCTTGTTCTAAGCAAAAAACTTGAATATGGAAGTAATAAGAAAGAGTCCAATTTATAGACAATACTGTATGTCATGTGGGTGATAAAAGATACTCTGTTGATTATTCATTTTAAAATTATGGGAGACTCACTCATAAAATTTACCTGCTAATAGGAAATCATTATCAAGAAAATATAAAAGAACAACCTAAGGATGAAAAAACCAAAAGAAGTAGGAGGAGAAAGGTTGAAATTGCACAATGAGCTTGAGTCTCACCTCAACTGTGAAAGAAGAAGAATAACTTGCCATTGTGAATGCCGAAGAAAAAGAAAGCAAGGTGGTTACAAAAAGAGAGCAATACAGAAAAAGGCCAGATTATAAGCAAGAAATATTAATCCTGTGACCAAGGAGAAGCTCTGAACTTAGTAGCTTCCTTAAAAAGACATCCCATGAGAGCAGTTTTAAATTTAGATGAAGAAACCCCAGTACCATCGCCACATTACGCACTCTCTATACACGGTGCTATACATAGATGCAAGCAAAGGACGGTGAGCACAACACAACGGAGTGATTTGTATTTGATAGATCTGCCTGAAAGAAACATACGAAGAAAATCCAAGTCTTGAAGAAAGCGACCTACTGGGTTCACAAGAACTCTGATGAACACTTTGAAGTAAGAAATCTATGAACTAGAGATAGTGAACAAGCATCGAGAAAATGAATCTACTGAAGGAACAATCACTTAGAAAAGGTGCAGTGACAATACTATTCTGTTTGCAGGGCTATCATTAAAAGAACAGGCACAATAAAAGGAATAACTGCAGACATAAAAGTCATCGATCTTGAGAATACAAACTCCTCATGAAGAAACCAAGAATGGCTTTCACTTCAAGGAAAAGAAGAAGAGGAAGTTGGATATCTTGAAGACTGGTGATGGTAGATTTGATTCTTGTATGTGGAGCAGATTTGTAGACTTAATAATAACTGACTTTAATTATAAAAATACACAAGGTATTTATAATAATAAATATTTATTGATGGTATGACAAATGATTTGAAGTTCAATGAGGATGTAACTTTTATACCTATGCGGGTGACCTTTCATGAATAGGCATGTCTTTTAGACATGTATAGCACTATGTAATAATTCTTTAACATAATCCTAATTGATTAGCTAGTAATTACATTTATTTATTTATTCTAATATATTTATTGGTAGTTATGAATTAGAGTTCAACATTTATATTCTAGAAAAGCTTTATCAAGCAACATAAACGAATTTTCTTCACTTGGAATTATCTGTAATTTACTCCTTATTGATGTACCTTTTAAAGATTTCCAAAGCTTTTCTAATTTAGATCTTGGTAATTTCGTTGTTATTTAAAAATTTAATCCTTTTTTTTTTTAAATATATATATATATATATGTACATATATATTATTATTATTATTATTATTATTAGATTAAATAATAATTATAAATTTATATATATATATATATATATATATATATATATATATATATATATATATATATATAAATTATAATTATAAACATATACATACATATTATAACTTTTATTATAACATAATTAAATGAACATAAATATTAAAACGTCACGGCGTTATTTGTTTAATTTCACCAAAAACTTTAACGATATTTTTCCCTTGCAATCGCACTTATTTTTCCTTCTCGACAGAATATTTAACGGTAATATTAAACAAATTTCTAAAATTAAGATGACTGGAAGTATTTTACCTTGTCTGAAACTTATTTAAGTTCTCACAATGTCTTTCCTATATCCGTTTATCCGGACTCTCTTTTAAGATCAGAAAATATAATTTATTATTGATTATAAATTATATATATAATTTTTAAAATTGAAACGTAACGTTGTGTGTGTTCACCCCCGAGCTACGACCCTTATACTAGCAGGAAATTTCCTTGTACGTGACGTTTGGCCACTATAATTTAATTCGACACCACAGTTTTAGGCGCGATAATGTCAAGTTATTGTACGACCTTGGGGGTATCATGCCCATAGCTCCAAGAAATTCCTCAAAAAACACATATGATTCTGGCAATGAGGCTCTGAGACTTCTCGAAATTTAAGAGAAAATATGATGACGATAAACACACTGCCCGAAATTAGGTGTTAAATTATGCATAGTTGTGTAAATACATTTCCTGCTACATTTGTTCGTTAAGAGGCACCATACCCGGTTCGGCAGGTGGGCGGATTTACGTAGTCATGAAAAACCACATTTTTTTTTGCTAAAATTTTGGTCTCTGGGGTTAGCTTCGATTCAAATGGATGTAAATAATTTGTTATAATTCCTTCGTAACATATAGGGATATTACGATAGAGAATGAAGTATTAATTCTGGCCAAATTACCAGAGCCATTTTCAAGTATACATTGACATAAACAACATTAGCATATAAAGACTGGCCATTTCTTCTAGCATCATCACAGTATAGAAAACATTTCATTAGCCAAGGCAATCTGCAATTGACATTTCTGGATTCACCTTCTCATTTCGATGTATTTTTCGATCTTTTCTCTGATACACTAGCAGTAGGAGGTAGTAGATTTTGATTCATGGCAATGAAGACTTACAGATTTGTAGACTTAATAACAAAAACGCTTTAGTGATATAAATACACAGGTATTTATAATAATAAATATTTATTGATATGATATGACAAGATGAATTTGAGAGGTTACAATGAGGTCTGCTTTTATACACGGGTGACCTTTCATGTACGGCAGGCATGTCTTTAGACATGCCTTTCGATTAACTAATAACTATTAACATAATCTTGATTGATTAGCTAGTAATTACATTTATTTATATTTATTCTAAAAAACTATATTTATTACATTAGTTATGAATTTAGGTTCATAACAACTAGTAAGTATAGACAAATGCGATGAGGTGAAGGTTCACAATTTTTGGAAATTGCATGAGGGGACATGCAATAATTCTCTGATATGGAGTATATTTGAACCTCAGGGAGTTGTTTCTATTTTGACATCTTTTTATATTTTATTCCTTTTTTCACAAATCAAACTAAATCATAGTACGTGAAGCATGTTTACCTGTGAAATTTATATGACATCTAATTTATATTATAATGTTTATTAATACCATGAATGAATGCAGCAATTAGCTACGAGTCGTGCAATTCTGTAAACTTCGCATTCATTACTGTAACCATAGTTATTGTGACGGAGTTTGATAAATGAAACGAGCCATATGGGTAGCTTTGGAAATGGTCCTATGGATAATAAGCATCCTACTTACCTATTCGAAATTTGGTAGGATCATTCCTACATATGATTGACTAGGTCCTGAGAAGAACGGGTGTGGACGAAGATTCTCGGTTATGTAGGCGAAATTAAAGAAAGAGCCTTGAAGACTCTTCTGGACTAGTCTTAGTTTTATTTTCTTTCCATAAAATGAAATTGTCTCAAGGCAGTTAATTTAAAACTTTTATAAATATAATTTATTATTTGAAGACAAAGCAAAAATTTTGTGAAATGATATGATACGCTTTCAGCTTTGTTTGCTAATAAAAAACTAGTATTAAAACAGAATAAAGCTTGATTTTTATGATAATACTATGATACACTTTAAACTTTGTTTTTGATAATAAAAGACAGTTCAGGATCATTTGATGCGTGGATAGTATAAGTAGATTTCACAACATTGTTTGGAGGACCTACACATAAAGGAGTTTTTTATAGTTGTTGTTAGTTTAGTTTTTCCTCCAATTTATAGCTTAATTTCTGTTGAGTTCGTAGTTAATTTCTCTTTAAATTCATAGTCAAATTCTAGTCATTTCATAGTTGAATTCTGTTCGATTCATAGTTTGATTTGTACTTTTTCTGATTTAATTTCATGTTAATTAGCTTTTAAATGTTTTTACGAATGAGTTGTTTACATTTTACAGATGGATTATTGATCTTCTTTCTGTGTGAATCATTACATGAATGTGATTCCTGTCTGAGTGAATAAGTTATTCATTTGATTGCCCCCCAACAATCGTAGGATTTAAGATTAGACATGTTGTTTTGTGTAATAGTCTTTTATTATTGCTTGCTTTTAGTTAGTTTGATTTAAATTAGCACGAGTCATTTCAATTTCATAGTAATAGATTTTATGCTTTCGTTCCTTTAGATGTAGAATAGAGTTAATTGAATTTCTATTTTGATCAATATTAGATTTAAAACTAGGACAAAAGTTAGATTATAATTTTGCTTTGATTATTTTAAAAAGTAGATAAATACTTTGTTTTCATCAAATTAATGCTTTCAATAGATAAGATAGAATATGGTTTTATTTTCATTATGTTGATAGCTAGGGCTTGTATTTAGGAATCAGCATAATTCAATCAAATTTAGAATAGTGGTTGTTTAAATGAAGAGTAGGCGGTTTAGTTAGATGTTTTCCTTGAATGTTTTCTGACCTAGAATAGTCTAACATATCTCAAGTTTACAACATTAAAGTTTGTTTATTTTTATGCAAAAATATATTGGTTTAACTAACATTTCCTTTTCTTCTTCTTTGATTTTATATTTCATTCATTTCATTAAGAGTAATTTGTAAAATAAATTTCTTTTCTTAGAGTAAAACTAAAATTTCCTTTTCTTCCTTATTTAAGATTAAGTTTTCATCATTAAATTTCCTTCAATTTCAGATTCTCCCTAGCATTTAAAGATTTCATTTAGAAGCTTCAATTTCATTCCTTAGATCAATTTTAGTTCTTAAATTTAAACTAAAATACAAACCCCCCAAAAAAAATATATAAAAATACTCATAGTAAGAAAAAAGGGCATCTGAAATATAGTGCACCTCACTTCATCGGATTACTAACCTCGATCGATAATTTATGATAGCAATTTAAGACATTAAATTGAATAAACACCACTATGGGTGGTCGTCGGGAGTTTGCGAGGCTAATCTTGCAAAAGGTTCAACCAAATCGAGCCCCTAACTCCTTATACCCAGGCCTTGTTGGGGACATGCAAAAGAAGGATCGAAAAGAATAGATCACTTTGATACCAGCAGTCCGGACTTATGCGGGAACGTAATAAAATACAAAAATACACATAAACTCAAATATGTAGCAAAAATAAAAGTTCATCCCATTAATATAAAATTATTGAAATATGCTTACGAAAGAATGGATATAAACTAGCTAGGGCATTGGTAGCTTATCTGAGCGTGCGGTGGCTATAGTCCTACGGGTGTGTTACAATGAGGCTCAAGGGCCTTTTAATTGTTGAAAAACATAGGAAAACCATAAATAAAAAAAACCCTAACGAAGAGATGAAACACCAAAGGTTTGTGGAGCTTTACATTGGGAGTTGGTTAGGCGACGACTTCCCGAGTTAATAACTTTGTCATATTATCTCAGGTTGGTGCATATGATATATCATTAGAAATATATCTCCAAGTAATATAGGTTTTGTTGTGGCCATTGCTACGGTTATGGAATTTGCAATGAACCTCAAAAAATGTCGTTTAGGGGGGGGGGTTATTTGCTGCGAGTTAGACTTAAAAAATTTGCTAAAAATAGTAGAGATTTTGCTATAAAAAAGGAAAATAATGAAGGCGATTGGAGGTCTAGGTGGAATAGGTGGGTAGCCACCAATATCCACGTGGATCGAGGGCAGATAGTACAATATTTTAACTATTTATATCTTTAAAAACTTTTGATGCTGCACATAAATAATGAAACAAAGATCCTTACATAAGAAACCTTTATACAATTTTCTTTGTAAATATTTTGTAAACTTATTTTTTATAAGTACGCACCAAATTATAACTTTCATACCCAACCTACAAGATACACTAATCCCCCCATTTGAGCACCAACTCATCAACTTTGTAGTACCAACCTACATATTTTAAGTTGTTCCTTCGATCTATCATCGGTAAAATTTTGACCTCAACAAATTCTTCAATGAGTTGTCATCTAACCACATGAAACCCTCATGTTTTCACCTTCAAGCTTGATCTGCAACACGACACACCTGTACACCTTAAATTTATGCTCTTGACTAGGCTTCTCGACTTGGCTCTTTAAGATTAAACTCCTACCATGTCGAGTTCTCTTGTACTTGATCAAAAATAGGTTTCCCTGTGGAACTTCAACTTCCTCAACTCTTGCTATTCATTCATTCAACGCTATTGTTTCTTAGGCTTATTATATATTCAAAGAGATGGTTCCACAGGAAGTTTTTACTCAACACTATAGATTTATTTATACTATAGGGATTTCTAACACAATTGGAACCAAATAGGCCTTGACAATGAAGCCAGGTAATTTAATTAATTAGGTTAAATTACTTCATTAATTATCAACCAAGATTTGTGTACTTATGAAGTGCATGTGCACAATATATGCTAGGAGTTTCATTTTTTATTTTGAAATAACAAAGCAATCAAAGGAAATTACCAAATAGACTAAATCAAGATCAACTCATCTCTACTTTATGCATATGTTCTTTCTATCAATCTTGAAAAGATAAACTATGCTTTCAAACACAATATTGAGTTGCAAAAACTATTTAATGGCATTTGAATTAAAAGATCATCTAATTTCATGGAATTGAAAGGACTAACCTAACTTCAACAAATTGAAAGGACTTATTCTACTTGAATTAAATTAAAAGACTATTCTACTTCCTGAAATGAAATATTATTCTATTGCAACAAATTGAAATGTTATACAACGAGACAGAATTGAAATCGATTCTAAAGCCAAGTAAACTAAAATCAAATGCACCAAGGAGCATAAATAAAGTTTCAAATCATGCTAGATTACAAATGTACGCAAGTGAGATTTGAATTAATCTAAGCATATAAATCCGAGACTGATAAAAATTATTTAATACAAAATGTTTTTTATTTTTGTTTTTAAAGAGCTCTCAAATATGAACAAAATAAACTAATATGCAAATACGACTATAACTAGTTGAAATAAATAGAATCAAAGCATCAAAACTATCTTTAATATGCAAATATTATTGTAACTAATTGAAATAAAATAGAATCAAAGCATTTAAACTATCTTAAAACTTCCTAGGGGGGCCTCTCGTTGAGTGTAAGGTGTGATGAATACAAATCAGATCGATTATTGACACATTTGCAATTTAGGAATAGAGCACTTGTATTAATATGAACAAAAAGTCTTCAATAGAAGAAAATGACTACAAACTTGATGTCCCCCAATTGTATTGTTTCAAGGCTTATTTATAATGTCTTTCAAATAACAATTCTAAGACTTATAAGCCGAAAAATAAGTCTATATGTGACACCTATCTCATTAAATCAAAACAAAAATTGTGCTTCTCATATTTGCTACGAGAAAAGAAAATCATGAGATAGTCTCAGATTGAAACATCATAAATTACGATCCCAAACTTTTCTCGTTCACTCCCATACTCGCTTGACGATGCCAGGATCTAACTTCAAACGTTGCGTAAGGGTCGACTATTATAACCATAATTAACCTCTAGTTTGACCATGGAAATTCTCAAACCCCGTGAGTTTCCAAATCAACAAAATAGGTGGATGTCCTTGTGTTAAACATTTTCCATCTACCTATATCCTTTATTCTTCTTCAAACGCATTAGAACCTGTCTAACCATGGATGAAGTTTTAGAACCTTTGGTTAGTTGTTGAATGAGTGAATTTCGGTAGCTATAGAGATGTTTTGATTAAATTTCATAAAGAAACAATAGACTATAAAACATGAATGAATGATACCTTTTATTATTTCTGAGCATATATGAAGTGACATTTCAACTTGAAAATGTAGAAAAACTATCATGAAAAAGGTTGAAGATGAAGGTAAAAGGGTATTGAAAAGAAGACAATTCAGGACTTCAACTTTCTCCCACACCAAGGATTTTGCATGTCCTCATGCAACAAAACTTCAAAATTGATTCTAAAAAAATAAAAAAAATTGTTTACTGAATTGTTTTTGAAGCTTGTATTATAACATCCAGACTGGTGGCTCCCCTTCGACTCTTAACATTAAGTGCTAGCCTTGGTTTTCTCATTAATATCCTTCCATGCAATCCTCTGACTATGTTTCTGAGAATCTTGTTATTGGCCTTGAGTTTCTTGTTTTTCTTATACCGGTGGCATAGTTTCAACAACATACTATCATCTTGAGTCCTCAAAATTTCATTTTGTATTTTCATTTCCTCGTTTTATTCTTTGATATGCCTATTTAATATTTCTAGCTCATGTAAATGATGTTTTAGAGCATCTACAATTTCTTTTTCTTTTTTAGGAATGTCGTTAGTTGAAGGAACTTTTTCAATAAAAATGTCTTCATATTCATTTTGTAGAGGATAATTTACCTTGTGTTGTGCCCTTTTCTCTAGTGTTTCCACATAATCATAAATTTGTTGTTGGACAAGACCGATTTCAAGTGTCTTCTCGGTTGGACTTGGAGCTTGATGAAATGGTGATTTCCTTGTTTCTTCAATGCATTATGATCTTCCTCATCAAGATTAATAGTTTTAGGAGATTTTGATTATGTTTGTATATTCAAATTCTTAGAAATGCATTTACTACTTCTCAACTTCAACTCTGGTTCCCCTATCTCATGGATAGTTTTCCTCTCATTGCCTGGATTCCACATTTTTCCTTGTCCATTATCCACTGCCTATGTTCCTTTTATTGCTTCAGACTACTTAATGCTTGAGTTGGATTTATTTCTTCTAACCCTTTGTTTTTCATTTTTATAATTAACTTTTTCCAGAAATTGACTAAGGGGAGTGTTTTCCTCTGGTTCATATAGTAGAGTTTTCATCTATTCTGCTTCATTTATAGTCAAACCCTCTTCTTCATTGATGGGTTGAGGGTTAGGGTTTGAAACTATTTTGCACCATCTTATTTTAGTTTTTGTTACTACTTCCTCTTCTGGAACCTCTACAAAATGATTTCGAACTAAAAATCTTTGCCAATTATCCCCCCTTAGTCCTCAAATGATCTTCAATAATAATTTTAATTAATGCATGATTATACAGAGCACTGCCAAGGGTTTTAGAATCTCGTTGTGCACTAGAGGTAATTTTATTAACACTACACAGTAGAAAATATGGTAGGTTTAACTCATTTACTTCAATGAAGTGCAACAAGAGTCGAGCATGATAGAAGAATAGTGTGCCATATCGACCTTCACAAGTCAAAAACTTCTGAATGACTAGCAACATATTTCTCCACTTCGTTTTTAATACAGTTACTTGTATCCCTTTTCTAAAGATGAAAGTATCAATACCTAGGTTTTGGAGGAAAGTTGTCCACTCTCTTTCTTTGATCTTTCTATTTTTGAACCAAATCTCTATGTTCCTTGGTAAACGTTTTTCCTCTGCGATAATAGAATTTGTAATGATAAGCTTGATGTCCCTTATCTCAACCTCTACTCCATTGCATGCCCAAGAAAATGCCTTTGTCACTTCCACCTCATATCCATCGAAATTTTCAAAGAAGCCAAGCCAACCAACTTTCTATAATTGGTCTTTGGCCCATGGATACGCCTAAATAAACTTAACACCATTGAGCTCAAATCTAACAATTACACCCATGATGGAACAAATTTTTTAGTCTTGAATTAATTATCTTGACAATGGTAATGGAGAGATGGTCGAAAAAGAAGAATGGTTTGACGGTGGTCAGGAGGAAGTGAAATAGATCACTAAAGGCGATGGTCAATCCATAATAAAACTTCTCCTTTTGCATAAATAATTTGCCATGCTAGATCCATTTTTGTAGGACCGTTAGAATCTAGGTGATTTTTCATGCAATAGAGAGATCTTGATGTGGATTATAAGGATATGATGATAGAATAAGGCTATGATTATAGGAGATGGAATAGGAATTTTATAAGGTCTATAGTTTTCTCGGTCGTTATAATATCATAATCATTCAATGAGCTTATAAATCTAATGTTCCTTAAATGAAAAATAATCTTTCATTCTATTTGCATACCTCGAAGCACATACCTCCTTGATATATGATGTATTTTATTTGTTGCAGATCTGGAGTGATCTAATGCTTCCTTAGGTATAAAATATATGTAGATTGGTGTAAGATGCAGAATTTGAATTAGGTGGCATAATGCCACAAATTTTGTAGGTATTTCCTTTTAAAAATTTGTTGTTGTTGATGGGATGGATCTTTATTACTGTTGTTGTATCCTGATGATGCCTGAAAAAAACCAGGTCTCAAAAATATTGATTAGACCTAAAAAAATTATTAGAATAAAAAGGAAGTGGGAAAAAACAAGGAATATGAAAATCTAAATTGCCAATAATTCTTGGTTTTAAGTTAATATTTTCTCTGTAGATATGCCAACAATGTTGGTTTTCATATCTATAATTATTATTATTTTTAAGAAAATAAAATTGCAATGTGGTTGGAAGATGAGGAGAAGGATCTCCTTTTTCAACCAACTTGAAATCATAATTATTTTGCAAATATTTAACAAATTCCTCTCTTGTCAAGGGCGTATGATATAGATTTCATCTATGGCCATTAAAAAGGAAAGTAATCTTTTCTTCATCAATAGTATTGATTCTAACTGCTCCATTATCAAAGACAATATCTATCTCATAGGGACCAAGCCAGTGATTTTGAAATTTTTCTTGAAAATTCTTGAATTTAGAGTAAATAAGAAGAGCCCAGTCACCTGGATTGAATTTCTTAACTTTGATGATTTTTTCATGCCATATCGATCTTTTTTGTTGGACTATTTTGGTTCTTTGGATAACATCTTGTTGGATCTCATCTAACTAGCTCAACTATGCTAACCTTTGTGTTTGAGATTCAGATAGATCAAGCCCCAATTTTGTTGTTGTTATGAAAGTCTCCACCTCGAATTCAATTGGAAGCAGAACTTGTTTCCCTTAGACAAGCTCATAAGGAGTGTGTCCAGTAGTATTCCTCCATGTGGTACGCAATGCTCAAAGTGCCTCTGGAAGCCTTTATGCCCAATCTCTTCTATGCAAGTGTACAATCTTGGTCAAGATTACTTCAAGTACCTTATTGGTAGATTCCCCTTACCCATTTACCTGTGGATGAAATGGAGTATACTTCCAATGTTTTATCTTGTATTGCTCCATTATTTTCTGCACCAACTTGGATGTGAATTGAATACCTTGATTTATCACATTTTCCCTCGGGACACCAAAACCAGTAAAAATATCTTCAAAATAAATGTAACTACAACATTTTCAGTAGAAAAAGTAAGTGGTTTAACTTCTACCCATTTTGTAACATTATCAATACAAACAATTATATACCTTTTTCTGCTTAGATGGAGGATTGATTGGACCAACAAAATCTAGAGCCCGTTTTTCAAAAGGCCCCACAAGTACCTGAGGTTGTAGAGGCATCTCATCCGTTGGAATGGGTTTTCCCATTCTTTGGAAACTATCATATCTTTTGGCATATTCCTTGACATCTTTAAAAAGAGAAGACCAATAATATTCTAAAAGAAAGATTTTATAAGCAATTCTTTTATCGACAAAGTGTCCTCCACATGGTTCATCATTGAAATATTTCAATATCTCTGGTACTTCATCCTCTCGGACACATCTATAGATGATTAGGTCAGGTCGAGTCTGGTACAATTCTCCCTCTATCCATGAGTAAGGTGCGCTAGATTTGATGACGTTCTGCTTTTCTTTGGCTGATAATTGTGGGGAAAACCTTCCTCTAGCCAAATATTTAGCAATATCTACAAACCAAGGAGTTTTAGTAGACACTACAAAATTATATTCATCTTGAAAATTATCCTTCGTAGGAGTATCATTATTATCATTTTGTATCCTATAAAGGAAATCAACAACTGTGTCTTCCTTTCTTGGCCTATCTAGAATATAAATATTGAATTCTTGTAATAATAATATTAATCTAGTAATCTTGACATTAGTAATTATTTTATTCATTAAATATATGATATCAAAATGATATGTATGAATGAAGGTTTCATAACGAGTGATATAATGTCTAAACTTATTAATGGCATGAACAACAACTAAAAACTTATTTTCTGTTACTGTGTAATTTAACTTTGTAGGATTCAAATTTTTACTAATGTGATTAATAGCGTAACGAGTTATATATTTCTATCCCAACAGAATGCCTAAAGCTGTATATGAAGCATCAGTTGAAATATGAAAAATAAGAGACCAATTAGGTCCTCTTCATATTGGTGCTTCAATGATTCAAATGATTTATGGTAGTCAAAATTCCAAACAAAAACACAATCTTCTATACGAAATTTGAAAAGTGGAGAGGTTATTTTTGTGAAGCTTTCTATGAATCTTTTGTAATATCCTGTAAAACCAAGAAAAATTCTAACTCTTTGATAAGTAGGAACTGAAATCTTAGAAATTACTTCTACCTTAGATGCATCCACCTTAATTCCATTGCCTGAAATATGGTGGCTTAAAACAATTCCCTCATTAAACATCATAAAGCATTTCACATGACTTAATGAAATATTTTCTTCCTTAAATCTAATGAGAAATTTTTCTAATTCTTCAAGGGCTTCTTCAAGAAAATGTCCATAGACGTTGAAATCATCCATGTAAACTTCTACACAATCATGCATTAGATCAAAAAAGATACCTAAAACTATTCTTTGAAATGTTGGAGGGGAATTACATAACCCAAAATAAAGAACCCTATAAGCATATGTACCCCATGGACATGTAAATGTTATTTTGTATTGATCTTTTGGTGCCAATTCGAGCTGGTTATATCCACTACAACCACCAAAAAATGAAAAACATTTCTTCCCTGACAAGGTATCTAGTACTTGATCAGTGGATGGTAGTGGAAAATGATATTTTAAAGTAGCCTTGTTCAATTCTCTTTAATCAATAACATTCCCCATTTTCCATTATTCATAGGAACAATCACTAAAGGTGAGACCCATTGACAATCTGATATTAGATAAATGAAATTCACATCAAGCAGCTTTTGTAATTCCTCCTTAACAATTTCTCTCATATTGAGATTCATCCTTCTCTAAGGTTGTCTAATTGGTTTGACATTTTCCTAAATGCAAATGTGGTTCATACATGTATTAGGATCCATTCCCTTCATATTAATATATTCCCTTGCATATGAAGAAGAATGTTTTTGTAGCATCTTTATCAATTGCCCCTTTTGAAATTCTTCCAAGTTATTATTAATGTTTAATGTTTTTCCTGGAAAAAATTCTACTAAAGAGTTTCCAAAATTTTCCATAGAATGTAAAGCTATTTTATGAGATGATAAATATTCAATATTACATTACTCTTTAAAAATTTGATATTGCTCACAATATGAAGAAGAATCATTTTTTTTTTCTAAGTAAAAGTGGTCTATTAACAGTAAAAGTAATGTACAGCGGGCCGAAGCCTTAACATTGCCCAGTGTTGAGGCATTTTAGACAGACAAAACTGGAATTGAGACTGCCCTTCAGGAGGGAAACCAGCCTGTAGCAGCCACCATAAAAAAATCCCACGCAGGGGATCGAATTACTGAGAGTACTGAGGACTATCATTAACAGAAACTCGAACATGACAGGACATATCAGAAAAATCACAAAACAAGCCCACTGGAGAGGGCAGCAACATAGAAAGAAAACCATAAAAGAGAGCAGAATTACTCATCAGGGGCCACCTCCTCGACCCTGCACCTGTAGTCGTCCGGTTCAGCACTATCATTGACCATGTCATTGACAGAGTGGACCACAATCCCAGAGGGTGGAATGACCACCAAGTCCGCCTGACCGTGTCCTGTGGCTCCCTGCAAAGCATCCTTGCTACCGCTGGGCTGACCCTCCGAACCCTGAATCGCCTCATCATGTAAAGTTCCGCCATTAAGACCCTGCCCATCCTCAGGATTCTCAGCCTTCTCAGCTTGGGGCTCCTCAAGAAACACGACAGAAATGGCAACGGAGACTCTCATACGATTGAGGGAGTAGTCAAACGAGAAAATTGCAGTGTGGGATTGAGCAGGGAGCTCAGAGGACGAAGGAGAATCCAATCTGCGTCCCGAGCGGAGTAGACGACCGTGTAGAAGACGAGGAAGGCTATCCGAGGGGGAAGAAATCTCAGAAGGCGAGCTAGAGGAGGAAGGCGAATGCCTCCCAGTGCGTCTGGTGGACCCGCGCCTACAGCGCACTCTATGCCTTAGGCGGGGCATGCTGGCAGTGGAAATGGGGCTAGAATTCCAGGGAGCCGAAGTGTTGGTAGGGGGATGCATTGGATGAGAATTCAGATAGACAGAGGCTGACATGCAATATGAAGAAGGATCATTATAATTCATCAAATTTATCAATTGATCCTCTTCATTTATTTCTGAAAGAGTAAATATTGGTTGAATGTCATCAAAGCCTTCATTATAATCATTTATCCAAACTTCACTTTCTACTTCAGCTATTGTTTTTACAAGTAGGTATAATGTGAATTTATTTGTAGAGATAACATAAGATATGTGCATATCACCAGATCTACAACTTATGAATGCATCAATTGTAGCTAGCCAAGGTCTAAAAAGGATCAATGGATGGCCTCCTAGATTATTCTTGGGAGTTAAAATCATAAAATCAACACGATACTCCCATGAATCTAAAGATATAGACACATCTTCTAATATACCATTTGGTTTGATAACTGATCTATCTGCCAATTGTAGTAAGGTTGGGGTATATTAAAGATTGAGAAGCTTTAATTGATCCATATTTTGCTTGCTCATAATATTAATGACTACTCCTAAATCAATCAAAGTGTTTGGAATTTCAATACCACTGATGTGGATTTTACAATAAGGCTTCTAGGATGTAGATATTTTTGAACTATTGGTTTCCCCATCATAATATCTACAATATTTCGTACCAATTGGATCTTTTTAACATCTCTTCTTTCTCTTCCTCATTTTTTAATGCACAACTGCTTTATTGTTTGTGCAAATATAGGTATTTCCTTTATAGCTTGAAGTAAAGGAATTTCGATGCAAATATTTTTCAATGCATCTAGGATATCATATCCATGTAAAACAATTTTCCTTTCAACTCCCTTGTCAAGTTTGAGTCTTTCATGAAAAGGAGGATCTTGTAATGAAACAAAAGGTTGTTCTACTAGAGGAATTGAAGGACTTGGCACTATTTGGTTGTCATATAATTGTGTAGGAACATATTCTTTTGGAGGAGTCCTTCTTGATCAAGAGATTTATATTTTTGATGAATTTTATCCTTCTTAAGTTATTAAATGACAACTGATGATTTCTTTTACAAAACCCTACTAGATCTAAGTTGGACATCATTTATACCTAAGGGTGTTATCAAGCAGGCTTGAAAATTTTGACCCTCAACATTATAAATGGTTTGTTGAAGATTTTTATTATTTGGATTTGGAAGTGGTTGAGTGGGTAGTTGATTGTATTTCTTAGGAAATGGAGCGGATGGTAATGGAAGCGGTTGATTTGATGGTTGTGGTTGGAATTGTGGTTGATTAGGTTGTGGAATTTCATGAATTGTATCCTTCTTAAATTATTAAATGAAAACTGATGATTTCTTTTACAAAACCCTACTAGATCTAAGTTGGACATCATTTATACCTAAGGGGGCTATCAAGCAGGCTTGAAAATTTTGAACCTCAACATTATAAATGGTTTGTTGAATATTTTTATTATTTGGATTTGGAAGTGGTTGAGTGGGTAGTTGATTGTATTTCTTAGGAAATGGAGTGGATGGTAATGGAAGTGGTTGATTTGATGGTTGTGGTTGGAATTGTGTTTGATTAGGTTGAGGAGGGTAGTACTAAGGTTGATATGGTGAATATGGTTGTTGGAATTGAGGATATTGGGGATTTCTACTGTAATAATGTTGCCAACCTTGTGCCCAAGGTGGATTTTGAGGTTGAGGTGGTGAAGGTTTCCAAGGCATTGATGTATTCAAATTTCTTTGTTGTTGTGCATATGGTTGATATTGAGTTTTGAGACCTTGTGCCATAATTGTTTATTGAGACTACCATGGTCTTTTAGCAATAAAGCAAAGTGATTCAACTTGACTTGAGCCAACTTCATCCTAAAAGACAACCTTAAGCCTAGGTATTGAGGGACATTCTTTTGTATCGTGGTTTTCTGCACATATGGCACAAATATCTATACTATCAATAGGAAATTATCTTAGAGCATGTTTTTTTTCTACACCTAGGGCATAAAATAGATAATGCAACATTCTCAACATTTTTTTTGTTTTATATCTTTAGAGCATCTAGTTGTTCACTAATATTTCCAAGGATATCTATTTTGAAATTATCAAGAAAGTTGTCTAATTCTTCTCTACTTAATGTTCCAGATGTAGACTTGCTCGCTCTTGACATGAATGGATCTCTTGGGTTCTTACCATATCTAGCCCTACCTCTTGAAATATTTTTGAACAACTAACACATTTCATCAAATGAAAATTTGGAGACATCTCCTTTGCCCATTAAATTGAGAAGTTCAATCCACTCATCCCTTATCTTTATTAGCAAAAGAGTTTTTAATGTCCCCTCATCTAAATTATGCATTTTAACTCTTTTTATGTTGTCGAAAAACCTTTCCACTAGATCTTCAAGGTGCCACTTCCTATTTTTCAAAGCCACTTATCCCTCCACGTCATTTTTCAAATCCTTCCGCTTCCATTCAAACTCCTACCTAGTTCAGCCTTTGGAACCTTGCCTCCTACGCCTTTTCTTCCTCTGCAAACCCTTCCGACTAATCCAAACCATAGAAAAATGCAGTCATGCGCCCTCCCCGCAGGTTTTTCATATTAAAAAATTGTTTTTATGTGCAATTTCAATGGCAGAATGCCTAAAGGGCACTTTGATGGTACAGAAACGACCAAATCAACCTCTGGGTGACAATCCAGGAGGTTAATTCAAATCAATGGTGGCCAGAGGTCTTTCATCCACACAAATGATTGATGAAACATGATCATTGATGGCCAAGTAACCCTCCTACCGCGACAGAAAGCATCCCCTGCACACAAAAAACAAACACAGTCAAAGGACACAATGAAGAAATGAAGATACCAATATTAAAGGGCTAATCACTAATCAAAAGCAAAAATAGAAGATTAGCCAGCTAAAGTAGAGATTAAAAGATAAAGACAGACAACTGAAAGGTTAAATGATAAAGACAGAAGATCAGAAGGTTTAATCAAAGGGATTAATGGACAGGCAGAGATAAAGAATATTAAAGAAAAATATAATATAAACAGACAGTCAGAGTGTAAAGACAGAGTTTAAAGGCTAGAGATTAAAAGATAAAACAAACAGCAGATTAATCCAAAGAAGATTCGAATTAACTGCACCTACAGACAGTTACTTCTTTCAAAGATATTTTTACCACATAATGCTTTGTTTCTTTCAATAAAGCATTAAACAGTTATTGAACCTAGTCAGAGATATTTTCTATCTACCAAACAGTTATTGTAAAGTTATTAATAGGCCTTAAAGTCAAACATTTCACCTATATTTCCTCATAGGTTAAGATAGGAGTTATTATTCAGAGAAATATCTTCAGATATTCCTGCCTTGAGCCTTGCATGGTCTTCAAGGTAGGAAATTCATTAACTCTGTAATAAATGACACCCAAACCCTAAACTTGGCTTCACCTCCTCATTTGCAGATAAATACTGCATTTAGGCTCATTATCTTGTTGGCATTTGATGACTCTTTGAAGTAATATATAGTCTTGTGGAGGTTGAAAAGAAATTGATGTCTTGGAGCTTATGAATGCCTTGATTTGTTTGTTGATGGAGGAGGCTTGCTTGCAAGATCCATGAGCTTGGTTTATGGTGAAGTGCTTCTATTCTGTTATTGTTTTTTCATGTTTCATTATGTTTCCATCTTTCTATACTGCAGTAGAACAAAATATTTAGACTAAGAAATGTTTTCAAAGGCTCCTTGGCTCTGTTTGTTCTTCACTGTCTTTATGTTTTCCTCTGCTAGGACATTTTAGAGAATTCTTAATTGCTCTCTAGACCCCCTAAGCTCATTTATTTCAGAAATGGTTTAATACAGTAGGTATCATACATCATTTATGGCTAGCCCTGCTTATTTGATGTTACTAAAACATTGTTTTTGAAGTCTCTCTCTAAAGTACCATTTGTTAGGTCTGCCAAAGAGGTTTTGTTTCGATCATACCCTTTGCACTTTCTTAAATAATTGTTTTGGAGATCTTCATAGCTATAATCAAAGATGTTTAGGTGTTCCCTCTTCTCTGATTACAGCTATATGTGTGTCTTGAATGTTTTCTGTCCCTAAAGGTGAAATCACTAGAAGTTAAATGAGTTTCTCGCCTTCTATATTTCATTGGAATGTTTGTCTTGAATAATTATCTGCTTAAGTTGAATCAAAGAATTTATGGTTTGCCCTATCTATTGATTGCCTCTTTATGCTTATGATATTTAAGTCCCTTCTTGTTAAAAGTACATGATAAAGGATTCTTAATTTCCCTTTGTCCTACTTTTATTCTCACAATTGATGTCCATCTCATTGACCTTAAAAACCTTGAAGATCCATTGACCAAGTTAGATTTTCCCTCTGATGCTCCCTGATCTATTAATGAACCTTTCATGACTTTTGTAGCCTCCATTGCCCAATGACTTGGATATTTCCTCATTCCATCTATTCTGCTTGACCATCTTGCCCAACCAAAACAAACAACAAACCCTATACTTAATAACTAGCCTAAAATTAACCATATAAAGCAAACAAGTTGACATCCTTTGCATATAAATAGAGAGAGCCCTCTCTGAGTCCAGGAAGGATAGGTCCTAGGACTCCAAATACTTGTCTGATGTTGCCCTGTGCATTTGGTCTACCAATATGTTAAATCACAGGACCCCAACAAAATCCAAGAAGGGTAATGGAGGAAATGGAGACAATGGAAAGTTGCAATCATCACCCTCATATTCATCTTCATCTTCGTCAACCTCTACATCATCTTCAGTACATCATTCTCACAAAGTCAAGAATATGGGTAAAAGTCCTTTTCTTAAACTTGATGTTAAGTTTGAATTGCCAAAGTTTGATGGTGAATTTAATGTAGAAAAGCTAGATAATTGGATTAGGGAATTAGAGGTCTATTTGAGAATTCAAAATTTTCATGATGATGAAACCAAAATCCAGCTAGCTTCATTGAGAATGGAAGGTGCAGCTCTTGTTTGGTGGAAAGCCAAGACAAAGGAGGAGATCAAAAAATATGGTAAGATTATCTGATCATGGTCTGATTTCATTTCTGCAATAAAACAACAGTTTTATCCATTATGTCACATGCAGAAAGCCATAATGGACTGGAAAAATTTTAAACAGTTGAAAGGACAAAATGTTCAAGTTTATACCAAGAATTTAGAAGAAGAGCTCTTTTACTAGGAATTGATTTGCATAGGCAAGACACTTTACTCAAGTATATAGGAGGTTTACATACTTACCTAAGACATACCAATGTTTAACCCTACAAGCTTATATGAGGATTGTGTTCAAGCCACACATTTAGATACAAGGGGAAAACAAAATTTAGATGGGAATGAGGAAAGTGAGTTTAAAGGCAAATGGAAGAAAAAGAGAAATTCAAACTCTAGAAAAAAAAAGGGAAAATTTTTCTGCAAACATTGTTCTAAACAAGCCATGATGAGGACCATTGTTGGAAACTTCATCCAGAGTTGAAACCAGAAAGTTTTAAAGCCAAAGATAAAGCCAAGGAGAAAGGTAAGACAGTTGCAATAGCTGAACAAGACCTAGGATCAGAATTAGGAGATGAAACGAAAATCATAGCTATGGCACTAAAGAACTTGAAGGGGAAAGAGAATGAAACTAAACCCAGTTCTAGTAGTTCTAACTGTCACATAGAAGCTCCAAGTGAAGAGAAAAGACTTGAATTGTTTCATGTGAGGGTCATTTCCAAACATACCAAGGTTGACACACTATTTGACAGTGGGTCACAAGCGAACCTTATTTCTGAATACTTAGTCAAGAAAATAAATCTTGAAACCATTCCACATCCGAAACCATATCCTCTTGGTTAGATTTGTAAGGATGCAAATTTACAGGTTTCAAAGAAGGGCATGTTGCGCTTTGCAATAACAGCACATTTTATTGACACGATTGAATTAGATGTTAATACTTGATATTACAAGTGTGGTGTTTGGCAGTCCTTACTTGTATGATAGGAAATATATCTTCCATCGCCATGAGAACAAGTACCATTTATTCAAGAATGGCAAGGAGTACATTGTGAGAGGACATCGCAAAAAACTAAACTCTTCTTTAGTGAATGCAGGGCAGATGAAGGG
This sequence comes from Pinus albicaulis, assembly GCA_034641835.2. Lineage (NCBI taxonomy): Eukaryota > Viridiplantae > Streptophyta > Pinopsida > Pinales > Pinaceae > Pinus > Pinus albicaulis. The sequence continues at coordinate 69,453 of JAXQQM020075868.1, forward strand.
GCTCGTCAATGCAAGTCAAAACTTGACATTGATGATGATTAAGAAAAGAGAAGTTTTACATAATCCTCTTCATGTAATATTGATGTAAATAATGAGTTGTTTCAGTATGAAAGCAGGTTGTCTTTGAAAGAAGATGACAAGAAGTTGCAGAAATCGTCTTTGGTGTCGATCGGTGTGGAAAACAAAGTGTCAATGCAAGAAGGTGCAAAGTTCCAAGAGAGGGAAAAGCATCTAAGGAAAGAAGGCACAAAGTTCAGCAATGATCATTGTTGGTTTCAGAAAGGCATGGTACTATGGCGAGAAAACTTGGTCAGGAATCGACAAAATTACAAGGCTAATTCAACAAAAAATCGCCATAAGGACAAGATGCAAGGTGAAAGTAATTTTTAGTTTCCTTTTATTATAAACCAATGTAGAAACAATATGTTTACTGCAAATTTAAGTTTTTGTTCTGCAAGTTTCGAAAATGTGCAGCATGACAATGTCAAAGTCAGCAACAATTGGTCAATGGAATCAAGGAAAAAAATTGTCGTTTCATGACAAGCTCCAATTAATGAAATCAGGGAAATTTCAGTGGATTAAGATTGGAAGAGTGGAGACTCAGTCTCCTCATCTTCGTGTTCAATAGTCCAGAGAGCTTTTGGGGTCCAAAAGCTTCCTAGTGGGGAGGTGTGATTAGGAGATCATGTCCAAGTTCAAAAATACTCAAAAATGAAAGTGCTCAAAAATGTTTTCAACTTGAGCAACCGGAAAGGTCTCGTCGCTGTGATTCTGGTTCCATGAACGGTTCACAAAACAGAGGTCGTATGCAGAAGTTATGAAGGTTTGAAAATCCCAGTAAACTCCAAACAAATGAGTTTGATCAAGTTTGACTTTATAATTTGGAAAATTTAAAAAAAAAAAATATATATATATATATATATATATGTTAAAATTTGATTTTTCATATGTTTTTATTGTCCAAACATTGGGCGCCATGTGGCCTTCCCAAACGCTGCAATGTGGCCCTAGGCCGGAGGTGGATGGCATGGAAAAAAATTTTTGGGTCTACGAGATTCAAACCCGAGACCCGAGCTCTGCGTGCACAGAGGCTCGACCAACCCGCCTATATTACAATTCTTAACTCTTGTGGTTTTCCGAACATATTTGTTGTTTTAATTTGCAATGGGCATAAAAGGGGTCAGGGCTAGTCCCAATGGTTCGCGACCAGCGCTGAAAACCATGGCCTTAAAGGCCTTAACCGCGGTGGTAAATGGTTAAGAAAATCGCAACATGTTCCAGCGCGTTTCAAACATTAAATACGGAGTTGGGGCGGATGGTTGAACACACGGTTTCGCAAGCGGCTTGGGCGGAGGTCCATGTGACCCTGCCACTTCGGCATTTAACTCGACCGTTAACGGTTCTACCAGATTTGGAGCATGTTCCACCATTTTCGGGGAATCCACCAGTTTGGCACAATTAACTGGAGTTCCTCTAGTTTTGGAGGAGGTTTTCAAGGGATATTGGGAAAATTCTTTTTTTGGCCATAACTTCTTGGATTTTCAACCAGTTTTGATGCATAGATAGTCAATTTTTGGTATTCTCGACATTTTGAACACATTGGCATAGGTTTCAGAGACATCAGAGATAATCTTGTGCAGGTTTATCTTCAGGAATGGTGAAGGAAACACCAGGGCCACTAGGGTGTTTTCAGTGTATTGAGCATCCTTTCACTGTTTTCTGCAAATGAATAGTCATTCCTGACTAATTCAAGCATTCTGAAGTTGGTTTTATAGATATCACAACCATTTGAGGTTTTTATTCACATGTACTTACCATTTTTTAGCAATAAGATATGAGGGACATGCCATTGGGAGCTGGACCAGTAGATGTAGCCCAGGAGGGGTGAACTACTTCATCAAATTTGCTAAGTACTGTTATATGTGATGTTTAATTCTTTGTTATTTATTGTTGTACAATATTTTATAAGCAATTTACATGCTTTAACTTCATACAAAAATATTTTTAACTAAGTTAAAACCATTTGTTTCACCTGCAAACTTCATAGAACCTTATGCACACATTTTAATTATTGTTTGGATAATTAGCACAGCAAAACTAATACATCCCATTCATATCAGTATCCTAGAAGGCGACAAAGAGCATTATTTTTCGAGAAAATGTGAAGAAAGTTGGCTTAGGAACAAAATATTGGAACACCTCAGCTTTTCTCAACTATACAAATCAATCAAGATGGGAGTAGTTTGTGACTTGCTATACATTTCTCCACATGAAAGTAGCATTTGTAAATCATGTCAATTTGGTAAGAAATTCAGAGTTCAGTTTAAATCTAAAGAAAGCACTTCAGGTAAACCCCTTGAACTTGTTCACACTGATCTATGTGGACCTATGAGAAAGAATTCTCCTCATGGTGAACAATACTTCATGCTATTGATTGATGAATTTACAAGAATGTGTTGGGATGGTTTACAAAATTTTAAATATGAGGCATTTGAAAAGTTTAAAATATTCAAGGCTATGGTGAAAAATGAATTAGAACTAAAAATCAAATGTCTTAGATATGATAGAGGAGGAGAGTTTATATTAAATGAATTTTTTTATTTTTGAGAGCACCATGGAATCAAAAGACATTATTCCATAGCTCAAACTGCTGAATGAAATGGAGTAGCATAAATAATGAATAGAACAGTTCAAAAAATGGTGTGTGACATGTTTGATGAGTTAGGAACACCTCACACTTTCTGGGGAGAAGCAGTATAGAAAGTCGTGGATAAACTTAACCAACCCCATGTTTGATTAAACGGTGATAAAACTCCATATGAACTCTGGTATGGTCAGCCTACAACTGTCAAAAAAATAATAATCTTTGGAAGAAAATGTTTCATAAATAAAAATGATGATAAGCTTGGAATGTTTGAATCTAAAGTTGATGAAGGAATCCTTCTTGGATACTCTTCCAGAATCAAAGGATATAAATTTTATACTAAAAGGCTCCAAAAGATTGTTGAAAGTATAGATGTTGAGATTGTTGAAGCCTCCAGAGTTACCAAAAAGGAAGCACAATCAGATGATGAACCACTCCCTACAGGAGATTAAGAAAGAGAAGCATCAGAAGAAGGAAATGAAAATACATGTATGTCAGAAAAGACTCCATCAAGGTATGTTCAGAAAAATCAACTTGAATCTCAAATTATAGGTGATAAGGAAGCATGAATAGAAACTAGAAGAACTTTTCTTGGATCATCTAGTCACTTAGCCTTACTATCCACAATTTTACCTCAAAATGTGAATCAAGCAAGAAAAGATGAATGTTGGGTTAAGGAAATGAATGAAGAACTTGAACAAACAGAAAAGAACCATACATGGGAACTTGTATCAAGGCCTCATAAAAAAATGTAATTGGGACAAAGTGGGTCTTTAAGAAAAAACTAAATGAAAATGGAGAAGTAATTCAAAACAAAGCAAGACTTGTATGCAAAGAATATGCTAAACAGGAAGGGATAGACTTTGAAGAAACATTTGCGCCTGTAGCTAGACTTGAAGCCATAAGAGTGTTTCTTGCATTTTCCAGCTTTCATAACTTTAAGGTGTATCAAATGGATGTTAAATATGAATTTTTAAATGGGGACCTAGAAGAAGAAGTTTATATTGAAAAACGTGAAGGATTCATACTTGGAAATGATAAAAAAACTTGTTTTCAAACTTAAGAAGGCATTATATGGGTTAAAATAGGCTCCTTGTGCACGATATTATCATCTTGACAAGTATCTTCAGCAACAAGGATTCAAGAAAGGATCTACAGATAGCCATTTATATATCAAATATGACAAAGAAACAAATTTGGTAGTAGTGGTTTATGTTGATGACATCATATTTGGAAGTAATGTTGAATCTATGAGTCAAGGATTTTCTTCAACTATGCAGTAGGAGTTTGAAATGTCTTTACTTGGTGATCTAACATACTTTCTTGGTCTTCAAGTTCATCAAACTAAAGATGGTATTTTTGTTTCTCAAACCAAGTATCTCAAGTAGATTATGAAGAAATATAGACTGGAATATTGCAAACTTGACTGGAAGATTGCAGACTTGATAGTGCACACCAATGGTAACATGATGCAATCTCAGCAAAAATGATGACACTTCTACAGTTAATCAACTTGAATATAGATTTATGATTAGCAGCTTGATTTATCTTGCCAGTACAAGACTAGAAATTATGTATGTTGTTGGCATAGTTAGATGATTCCAAGAAAATCCTAAGGAAAATCAACTCAATGGAGTCAAGAGGATATTCAAGTATCTGCAAGGCCCTCGAGATTTTGGTCTATGGTATCCCAAAAACACAAATTTTGCACTTCATGCTTACACAAATGCAAACTGGGAAGGTAATGTTGATGACTGCAAAAGTACTAGTGGAGGAGCATTCTATTTTGGACCTTGCTTAGTTTCTTAGTTCAGTAAGAAACAAAATTATATTTCTTTATCAACTGCTAAAGAAGAATATGTTGTTGTTGCATCTTGTTGTACTCAACTTCTACGGGTGATCCAAACATTACAGGACATTCAAGTCACTTGTCTTCATCATGTACCCATTCTCTTTGACAACACTAGTGCCATAAGTATCTCTAAAAATCCTTTCATGCACTCAAAAACTAAGCACATCCCAATCAAATATCATTTTCTTAGAGCGAAAGTTCATGAAAAAAAATTCAAGTTGGAATATATTCCTTCAAAGGAACAAGTTGTAGATTTATTGACCAAGCCTCTTCAACGTGAGTATTTGAATATCTCAGATAGAAGTTAGGAATGATTCTTGCCTCTTCACTATGCTAATTGTTCCAACGTAACAAGAACAAACATGTCATGTTCAAGGGAAGTTGTAGCTATAAAAATCAGCAATTTATATTTTGTATGTAGTTCTCGTGAAAAACAATCACGTGTATATGTGGTTTCTGATCTAGACAGTCACGTATGCTTCTCGTTAATGAAAAAGAAGTGGCGCAAATTTAGGGGGCCTTCTCATATGCTACCATCAGTTCATGATTGGCGTTTTGGTTTTGGCATTGATTTGTCATAGTTTTTTTATAATCCCCACATGTTGCTTAGAATAATAGTGGTTCATGAGTTGTTGAAAAATGTTATTCTTGCTAGTTGAAATGGTTCTTTGGTGCATTTTTTGATTGATGATATGGATATAATATCAAAATTGATGGTAAGGACTTGGCACAGGTTTAGGGGGAGAATATTCCATACTTCTAATGGTTTATTGTTGGCATCATGATTTCTTGAACTTTCCTTGTTGCATTATGATGACTATGATTGTTAGTGATCCTGTTATACGGTTATTCTTGTTGTCATGACTCATTACTAAACATATATGTGTTGTTGTCACTATATCAATGATGGTTGGGCTAATTGATAAGGAGAGATTGATGCTACATTTTCTTATTTGCTTATTGATTCTTGATAATGAGGAAATTCATGTTGTTGTCATTATGCCAATTATGTTGCTTCTATCATATGATTATGTTGCAAATTCCTATATGGTGCATGGTGGTTGTTGATTCCTATCATGGCCTTGCTACTTCATTGTTGAGATTCACATTTCTTGGTGTAAAGGTCATGAAAAAACCCATGTTGTAATCATTCATGTATTGTTTATTGGGATCAAGTCATGCCATATATGTAACCCCGTTATTTTGAGAGATTGATGTAAAATTGGGTCCAATATGTAAACCCAATATGTTGAGTGATTGATGTAATCATGGGAGCATAGAGTCACTGGTGATAGGAATGGTCATATATTTTAGTTCTTTCACTTTTGTTGCATATATTTATAATATTATTCATATTCTCATGGGGAGAATGGTCAATATGAAAATTTCATGATTCATATCAGCAACTCACTATTCATCTCTACACGGGAAGTACTTCCTTTAGCCTAATTCGACCCTTTTCCCTTAATGTTAAAGGGGGGGAGAAGACATTGTTTGTAGATGTGTTTTCAATTTTTGCAGATGGTTTCCAAACACAAAAATGGTTGTCATCAAGTCCAAAGGTGGAGATTGTTGGAATTATGGCTAATGTGTTTTCCTTGATGGAAACTTGCTTGAAAAATATGTCCTTAATTTCAACTTGTTGATAATATAAGAATTGTGGAACTAATGTAGATATCAGGAATATCGGTAAAGATGTTACAGAGGATATGGAAAGAGAAATGTCAATTTAGTTACATATTGATGATAAATGTGAAGTTTGAAAAGCATACGTGGTTCTTGTGAAAAGAAAGTCACATAAATAATCTGAGCCATGGAAGTATAGATACCAGGGGTCACTACCATTGTAATTCCCCATAGTATTGTGCTTGCAACGTTTATTTGATCTTGTCAACAAATACTAACAACATTACCAAGGTATTTACCTGAGGTATTGGGTAAGGAAAAATCTATATAAGGAGATGGATATCAAGGTATTAGGTGTGCAAGTGAATAGTCATTCATGTGTGATCTGATCTGGAACAGGTGTGCACTAGGGAGCAAGGAGATGACTCAAATATAGAAGATCTGAAAGCGCATTAAGTACTAATGATTATACTTGAATGATTTTTTATGTTTGAATGTCTAATGATGTAAGATCTGTTTGAATGTGTTTGAAGCGATCCGTGATTTGATGGTAAAATTTGCAGAAATTATTGTGTCATTCACAGCGAAAATATGATTTAGTAGTTTAAGATACATACATTGGTTTTCTTCAGTATGTTCGTGTACATACGTCGATCTGGTTAGTACATCCATGTATAAATTCTTTGATATTTTATTCAGAATTTTGGTATATATACGCGGGTGTTATGCATGGTAATCATGTACACATGCAGATCTATTTTATGGAGGTCGCGTATATGTACTAGGGTTTGAATTGGTACTTGGTGATGACAAGTGATGATGTATGTTAAATTTTCTATTGTCTGTCAATGATGTCTTAAAAAGCATGATTTGTATCTAGAAGTGTTGATTGGGTTTATTTGGTTGTGGCTTGTTATTTTGATCAGTGATGATGTTGTAGACTTGTGATTGGGTATTTAGTGACTGGTATATTTGTGACTGGATGTTTAAGTGATTTAGAATGTGTACTCATTGATTCAATCGTTTAGTGATTCAGTTGGTCTGTATTCAATGTTCAGTGACTTCAGATCTTTACATGAGTGTTAAGTAGAGGAAGTGCATCTATATAGGTGGGTTTACTTCAGAAAAGTCATGTATATATACTGAAGTCAATTTTATCAGGGTTTGCAATGACTACACATTCTACTGTGATGACTGTCTAATATCTCACAATGTGATTACTCAGTGAATGGTTGTGTATCAATTTGAATGGTTGATTGATATTGATTTGATCATTTATTGATTAATTGGTAACCTTGGGTTGGTTCAATATTCAATGGCTTGAAGTTTCGGTGATTTAGTTGGTTTACATAGCTTTAGTGACTGTATTTCATATTTTGTGATTCAATATTTCAGTTTGGAATTTTGGTTTGGGATTATTGTTGATGTGGGTCTAGTGTGTGTAGAAATTATACAATATGCATGTATATGTTGGATTCACCTGATCTAACAATATGCTAAAGTTAAATACTAAATCTCTTTTACAAAACTTTGTGGAATTAAAAACACAATCGCCAATTACATAAGCTTGAATAAAGATCAATCATACACAACACAGATAATTTCTCGAGGAAAGCTTACAACTAAAAACTCCACTATCTTCTATTGTATATTATATCATGGGTCATGAAACAATTATGTACAAAAATCTTCTCACAAGAGCCCTCAGTACATCAGATAATTGTCTCACACTGTCATACAAAAATTGGAAAATCCCTTAGCCAATTTACTGTCTTAAGACAACCTGCATTCACTACGCAATCCGTGTTGAATGCAATCCTTGAATTGATGCAATCATGTCTTCCTTGACTGCGCAAATATCATGGGCACATCCAATGTGTGTTTGCTTGCATGTGTGCAAACGGATAATTTCACAACGGATAGTTATCTTCCCTTTCACCTAGAACTCAACTGGGTCTCCACTGGATCTGACATGCATGCAATTTATAATAGTAAATCTTCAGTTGCATGTGATATTACTACATGTGAATTAATTAGTAATTAATTCACTTGATCTCTTACTAATGTATCTTCAATTACAACTAGAAAAACTGAGTTAAACTATTTACAACTTGCACCAACTCATGCAACACTGCACTTCCAACTCTGTTACAACTAGAATCATTTAGTTACAACTAGAGTCACTTTATATGTCCCACCAACCAACCTCTTAACTCGAAATTCACTTAGCTAACTGATTTTCCACTTCAGTTAACTATTTTCAAGTTCTCATTGAGAATAGATTATAGTTTAATGTCCATCTAAATTAAGGGATAATAAAAATAGACATGCACCATATCCCGTGGGCCCCACCCTAGTGTAGGTGCTTAATTTTCACTAGGATCATGGGTGCCAAAATATTTTAATGTTGAATCTCAACACTCCCTCTCAACAAGAAAGGGATTATCCTTCACCCTGATCATGTCTCTATGGTATTTGAATTTGCTCCTGGTGAGCGCCTTCGTCGGAATATCCGCATCCTGTTCTTTTGTGGGAATGTACTGAAGTAACATAATTCTCCTTTGCACACAATCTCTAAGATGATGGTACCGGATATCTATATTCTTGGACCCATCATGAAACACAGGATTAATCGAGAATTTAATGCAACTCTGATTATCACAATGAATCATTGTAGGATCCATCTGAGAACCAAACAAACAAACCAAGATCTTTCTCATCCAAATAGCCTCACATGCATTTTGACTTGCTACCATGTATTCCTCTTCTACTGAACTGAGTGCCATGGATCTTTGCTTCCTATTGTACCAAGAAACAATTGTATATCCAATGCTAAAGATCCCCCCTAATGTGATTTTTCTGTCTGTTAGCGCTCGAATCTACCCTAGGCTGAAATAAGGTAAAACTCAAGGCAACATCAAACCAAGCTTAGCCTCGTAGCTAGCCCTACGAGGACAGGAGAGGGCTCTCTTCGGGTCTATCTCGGCAAAAGGTCTTCAAAGGGGCTGAGATGACTTATAATGGATACTGATTTTAGGCTAGTAAATAGATAGGAAAGTTTGATTTAAATTTTTTGGGTTTTTGTTGGAAAAATGGGAAAAACAATTTTGGGCTTGGGGATGAGGCCAGATCTTTGCAGAATTCGAATTGGGGCAAGGTAGGCAGTAGTCTTGATGCTTTTGATTATGTGTATGGATGGATCAGAATGACAAGGAGCTGAAGAGGGCAAGGGAGAACAAGGATCCTCTCCAAACTAGCAAAAACATATAAAACTAAACAAATTTAAAGGCAGAGCACTGGAATCAATGGATTCTACCTCATTTACTCATTCATTTAGTTTCAGAAGCAAAAGAAGGGAATGGCATAGATTAAACATTAAAGAACTTACAAATAACTGAGAGAAAACACCATCAAAACTGAAAGCCACAAGAATCCCAACAGGTGCTGCAAAACCTCTGATCTTTCCTTAGCCAAAAATGCAGAAAATATGTACAATAGTGTGCCAAACTTTTCCCAAGAGTCCAATCTCTGATAGTGTTTCAGAAAATACATAATATAGACCATCCTAACCCCTTCCCACACCTCTAGGGGTCTAATTCCTCCTTCCAGGAGCAGTTTCAACCAATTCTAAACATGGAACTGAAATCTAGGCATCCAAACAACTTGCCTCTAAAAGGAGGGAAACTGATTCATTCATTCAATTTTCACTTTTTTGTGAATGAATCCTCTAGAACAAGTAAATAAGTGCCAAATTTACATAATTTACATCAAATTACATCAAGAAAAACCAAAAATTACATCAAGAGATGAAACTAGTCAAAACTGGCTGAATTTCTGAGCTAGAAGGCAAAAATTTGGTCAAAATCCTCTATGCGCCGCGCTCCAAAGCTCTATGCATCGCGCTACTTTGAACTTGTTTTTGGGGCACTTTCTAGAGTCAAAATTAAGCTCATGATAGCTCGTTGGAAAGCCCTGGATGTCTGCTATCCAACCCAAGTGGAATTTTCAATTTGGAGCTCATTTTCCCCTCCAAAACTTCCTTCTCCCAAGACTACTTCCTGCTGGTGCAAAAGGTGGCAGAAAGGTGGTTTTCATGGTGTTTTTGGCCCTTAAGACCACCCAAAACTTGACGAAATATCTAGGCCATTCCTTAGCATGCATAAATTTCCATAACAAACCCAAAAATATTAAGATTTTCTTCTGAAGATGCTCCAAACGTAAGCGCGCATCGGGTGGCGCGACGCGTAGAGTAGAAAAATCTGTTTTGCAACCAAAATTTTCAAAATGACAAAATTTTCTCCAAATTCCTTGAAATTTGGACTGAGTGTCCTCTGTCATATGCAATGTTGGGCCAAGGAAGCGTTCGCCAAGATTCGGAGTCGATCATGCCCTTTTGCCTCCTCGATTCTTTTCTACAACTTGACCTTCAAGTTCCTGATCTCTTGCTTTGCAAACCTGAGTGAGCACCCAAGTAATGGTATGTCATGTTTCTCAAGCTGTTCTTCTCTTGGTTGACCTCCTAGACACATGTAACTCAGTGGTCTCAATCATAGAAGTAGCCGTCTCCATGGTATCTATGCAAGGTGTATGTTGATTTTTTCCTCAATTGCCAAAATATGTGCCAAAACCAAATGAGGGACTATGGGAAATAGGGCAGTGAGGATAATTGGGTTCAATGGAGCTTTGTCAAGTGAATCTATAGTGTGAGGACAGTCACTTTGACCGTTTTGGGAAACTTGGGATTTGAGGAAATTTACAAGTGGTATTGGGAATGGGAATGAGATGGTATGAATGAGCTTTAGGAGTAAATGGCTTTTAGAGATGTAAGGAGATAAGAAAAGGGATGAGTGTAGTGGTGAGATAAATAGTGAGGGGAGGAATAAACAAAGTGGGGAATGGAGTTTTTGACACCAAATTATTTTTATAATACCAACTCAAAACCTTAAAGAGGCATTTCTTCAACAAGATGATAGAGTTGGTTTTCGGCATTTTAAATTCTCATGATCAATCACACAACCAACAACAAGCATGAGTTATGGCAATTACAAGGTCACTTGAACTTACTTAGAGCAAAGGAGAGCAAGTTGTTTTGGAATTTTTATGGAGAAATGAAAAAAAATCTCACTGTCTACCCTGTGCGCTGCGCACCAGTCCAACGCGCCGCGCATGCCATGTGCGCTGCGCCAGTGTATTTTTACACTATGAAAAATTTCTCAATGCGCCGCGCACTCCATGTGCACCGCGCACCAACCCAATGCGCCGCGCCATGAACAGCTCATTTTTCAGGAGGCTTTTGGAGGCCTTCCCCAACTCCAAATTGAGCTCATGATAGCTCATTGAAAAGATATTTGTGTCTATTTATCATTTGACTCATAAAGCAAGTAATTTGGCCAACCCAGCTAGGATAAATATTGATTTTCCCAAGGTCACTTGAGAGGTGCATCAATTCTCCCAAGGCGATTGTATTTTTGACATTTCTCTAAAAAAATGATACCTGTGTAAAAAATGAAGGAGGTTTTTCTTATTTGGCATGTTTTGGACAAAAACCTCTCTCAATTTTCCAAAATTCATCTTTTATTGCTCTGAAATAGCATTTGAGTGAAACTTATCTCGATGTGTGGAACAAGGGATTTGTCGAAATGAAGCGAAATGAAGGGGATAAGGGGATTCTAAATTCTTGGGGAAATTTTTGGAAGTAGGGAGGGATGTTAGAAAGCAGGGGAAAGTGGAATCTCAGAAATTGAGTGAGGGGAAGGGGTCCAAAAGGGAAAAACACAGGCCTAGCCTAGAAAATTGCCAAGTTGTGGCAAGAAACTAGGGTTTGTGCGAAAATGAGAAATTTGGGGGATCTCAGTGATGGGAAGTGTTTAATAAGGTATATCAAGGATAGGGGAAGGTGTGTTAACATCAGGATACAAGTTTTGCCGATGATTAGACCATCCAAGAGAAATTACCTCCAAAACCCTAGGAGAGGGAAATGGACCTTACCTAGGCACAACTGAAGCATGAACAAGGTGTAAAATGACCCATTGGAACTTGAAATGATGATGACAACCCTCTGAATGATGGTACACTCAGCTGAATGGTGACATGGACCAACATTTGGACAACTTTGAAAAGGGTGAAAACAAACCCTAGACCTAATACCTAGTGACCAAATTTTACTTGAAGACTCACTGAAATGACAAAATTTGACCTTGACACTTTAGGATCACTTTGTAAGAGCATGTTTGATCACTGGAGGAAGGCTGCAAAGGCTGACACTAACACCGTCTGATGGACTTCCAGCCCAATCTGCATCCGTGAAGCCATGCAACTTCACTCCATCCGTTTGTCTGTACCATAGACCATACTCTGATGTGCACCTTAGGTATCTCAGGACATGCTTCCCCGGCTTCCAAAAGAGTTTGGTAGGCTTAACCATAGCTTGACTCAGTTGGTTAACCACATAACAAATGTCTAGTCTCGTTTTCACTAGATACATTAGCAAACCCACTAATTGTCGAGAGATAGTAGCATCCACTACCTCTCTAGAAGTAGCATCCTCTTTCCTCCAGTTTCTTGGAAGAGGAGTATCCATGGGTTTGCATGTCTCCTTGTTAAACTTACCCAATATTTCCTTTTCATACTTGCCTTGAGACACAAAAAGTTCACCATCCCGTTGCCATATTTCCAATCCAAGGAAATAATGAAGGATGCCCATATCCTTCATTTCGAACTCCCTTGCAAGATCCTCCTTACATGAGTGTATCCGTTGCTCATCACCAATCAATATTAAATCATAAACATAAAGAACAATGATTAAAATCTTACCCTCCACCACAATTTGGTACAGTTTTGCATCCGCTTCACTTTTGGTGAAGCCCGGTCTGGTGAAATAGTTGTCTATCCGAGTGTACAAGGCATGGGGTGCTTACTTCAATGCATACAACGCTCTTTTGAGTCATCACACATGCGACTCGTTGTTGAAGATATTGAAACCTTCACGGGTGCCAAGGTCTCATCATAATCTATCCCCTCGATCTGTGAGAAGCCCCAGGCCACAAATTTGGCCTTGTATTTCTCCACATTCCCATCAACAACTTGCTTTACCTTGTAGATCTATCTTGAACCTACCATTGATTTGTCAACTGGTCTTGGGAAAATTTCCCATGCACCGTTTTTGACAATTGAGTCATACTCCTCCACCATTGCATCAACCCAAGTACGCTGCTGCACTACTTCCTGAAAGGAAGATGGTTCAGACACAATACATTTTCTCATGAGAGCCATGTATCCAGTAAATCGTTCAGGAGACTATCTCTTTCTGCGCCAAGAGTAGGGGCTCCTACATTCTGTGTAGCATCAAGTCTCAGCCTATCAGCGTCCGTGGTGTGCTTTCTACCATTTTTGATGGATGACTTTGCATGAGTGGCTTCTTCCACTCCATGAACCCTCATGTGGTTGATCTACATCTTGAGACTCATCTTTGGGAACTAGCAGTTCCTCCTCCGCATGCAAGTCCAAATCCCTCTCAAGCGACAACCACATGGCTTTCCCTTGATCAAATTTTATATCCCGTCCCACAACAATCATTCTGTTGTCTGGAAAATACACACAATAATTATGGGGTGTTTCTATGTACCCCATAAAAATCCCAACTTTAGCAGTCAGCTCCAACTTCTTCCTGGCGTCCTTGGTCACATGCACATAAACATATGAGCCAAAAATCTTAAAGTGTGAAACATCTGGTTTCTTACTAGTGAAAGCTTCTTCAGGTGTACTCATGCCAAGTACTCTATGAGGACAACGGTTCTTCACATAAACTACAATGTTGCATTCTTCCGCCCACAAATGCATTGGTAGGCTCTGATCATGCAACATTGCTCGTGCTACACCCACGATCGTTATGTTCTTCCTCTCCGCGACCCCATTCTGCTGTGGGTTATGAGGCGCTATGAGTTCTCTTCGAATTCCTTCTTTGTTGCAGAAGTTCTTGAATTCGTTAGAGATGTATTCTCCACCATTATCGCTCCTAAGAGCCTTCACTTGCGTCCCCGAGTCTTTCTCCACCAATGCCTCATAGAACTTATAGAATGTTTGATCTTTCTTCTGCATGAAGATTTAGCATTTACGAGAAAATTCATCAACAAATATTACACAGTACTTATGTTTTTCTATTGAAGAAATTGAGAATGGCCCACACACTTCTATGTGAACTCTCTCAAGGATCCTCGAAGCACGGTTCTCCTTCTCATGCAAGGTGGACTTTACATACTTCCCCATGGTGCACCCCTTGCACTGATCTAACTAAGCAAGTGTTCCCATTGGAAGTCCAGTAGATATTTTCTGCATGACTTTCAAGGCTCCATGATGAAGATGGCCTAATCGCTTGTGCCATAATTCGCCCTCATCCCGACTCACCACTATTTTTTCTTTGCCCATCATGGCACAACAGCCATCTACCTCTAGCTTGTAGAGATTCTTAACTCAAATCCCTATCCTCTTGGCTTGACCCATTTTTTTATGTCGCAAGAAATATTTTCCATCACTAAAAACAACATCATAGCCTCTATCCTCCAACATTGCGACTGAGACCAAATTTTTCTTTAGACCTAGAACATGCATTACATATTTTATTGAAATGGTTTACCTGACTCCCTTTGAAAGGTAATGGTATCAATCTCAGTACCACTGTACCGTCCGTCGTCACCCATCTCAATATGCATCTGGAGATCTTTCTCCTCTGAGTCACTGAAAAGTTCCTTATCTCTCGTCATGTGAAAGGAAGCACCACTATCCAAATACCACACTGATCCCAATGCACTTGAAACCATGCATGAAATCAAAGAGAAGTCGAGCTCAAATTGTGAGGCAAGGGCCTCACCAGCTGCAGATCTAGCAACCTTCTTGTTCTTCTTCTTTTGTGGACAGTTAGTAGCAAAATTCCCATGTTCATGACAGTGAAAACACTTCACCTTGGACATGTCTTGCTTCTTGCCTTTAGACTTGGATTTAGAATGGAATTTCTTCCCCTTCCCCCTCTTCACCTTAGTAGCCAAAGAACAATCCTCTTCATTATCATGCTTTGATGAAGAGCTATCTCTGGTGTTCCGCCTAAACTCCTCCTGCACCAGATCTGACCACAGTCGTTCCCAATCCAACAATTTTTCCCATATGTTGACAGAGTCTTCATAATTGTCCCAACTCTTAGGAAGTCCTAGGAGAGCCAAAATCACCAAATCATCATCAACAACTATTATTCCCACACTCCCCATTTCATCCCGACATTGGAAAAACTTTGTGAGATACTTTGGAATGGTGTTGCCCATTTTCATCTTGATCTTCCTGAGTTTATCTTTGAGTGCAAATTTCCTATGGTCGTTGATGCTTTGGAATAGATCCGTCAAAGCCTTCCACATAGCATATGGTGTGGCTTCCCCATGAAGGCTTAAGACAATGTAGTCTCGTACTCCCTCCAACAAGATCCTCCTTGCCATTGCCACTTTCTTTTTCCATTGGTAGCATCTGCAGCATCTGGCTTAGGAACATATTTATCAATGAATTCCTTTAAGCCATTGTCTTCAAGTACCACCTCCATCATGTCCTTCTAAGAAATGTAGTTCAAGTTTCCCTTGAGTGAATACTCTAACATCAAGCCATTGAAATCCATTTCGATCTTAAATCAGCTATAGCACCAAGAAAGTCTTTATGCAAATTCGAATTCTATCCAGTCACAAACTCAGTGCCTGCTTCACTTCTACAATTTCTTGTGCTCTGATACCATGTAAAAATTATACAATATCCACGTATATCTTGGATTCGCCCAATCTAAAAATATGCTAAATTTAAATACTAAATCGCTTCTACAAATCTTTGCGGAATTAAAAACACAATCGGCAATTACAAAAGCATGAAGAAAGATCAATCATACACAACACAGATAATTTCTTGGGGAAAGCTTGCAGCTAAAAAGCCCACTATCTTCTATTGTACATTATATCATGGATCATGAAACAATTACATACAAAACTCTTATCATAAGAGCCCTCAGTACATCAGTTAATTGTCTCACATTGTCGTACAAAAATTGGCAAATCCCTTAGCCAATTTACTATCTCTAGACAACCTGCCTTCACTGCGCAATCCGTGTTGAATGCAATCATTGAATTGATGCAATGCTGCCTGCCTTGACTGCGCAAGTATCATGGGCACATCCACTGTGTGTGTACAAGTGGATAATGTCACAACTGATAGTTATCTTCCCTTTCACTTAGAACTCAACTAGGTCTCAACTGGATCTGACATGCATGCAGTGAATAATAGCAAATCATCAGTTGCATGTGAGATCACTA
Organism: Pinus albicaulis; assembly: GCA_034641835.2. Taxonomy (NCBI): domain Eukaryota; kingdom Viridiplantae; phylum Streptophyta; class Pinopsida; order Pinales; family Pinaceae; genus Pinus; species Pinus albicaulis. The sequence continues at coordinate 85,909 of JAXQQM020075868.1, forward strand.
CATGTGAATTAATTAATAATTAATTCACTTGATCTGTCACTAGTGTATCTTCAGTTACAACTAACACAAGTGAATTTAACTCACTTAACTGAGTTAAACTATTTACAACTTGCACCAACTCATGCACCACTGCACTTCCAACTCTGTTACAACTAGAATCACTCAGTTGCAACTAGAGTCACTTTGCATGTCCCACCAACCAACCTCTTAACTCGAAATTCACTTAGCTAACTGATTTTCTACTTCAGTTAACTATTTTCAAGTTCTCATTGAGAATAGATTATAGTTTAATGTCCATCTCAATTAAGGGATAATAAAAATAGACATGCACCTACAAATAGCCTGTGGGCCCCACCTTAGTGTAGGTGCTTAATTTTCACTAGGATCGTGGGTGCCAAAAAAATTTCTTGTTGAATCTCAATAGTGTGAAAATATGATGAAAGGTGGCCTACAAGTTTTGATTTTTATTTAAGGCAATTGGATCTAGTGTGAAACATTCTAAAACATGGTCCACAAGTTTTGAGGGGGTAGGAGCTCCCTTCCAGTAGGAACCAGTAAATGAGATCAGGGGTTGTAGCTCCCTTCTAGTAGGTGTTGGAGAACGAGTGGGGGTTTTAGCCTCCTACAGGTGGTTTCCTAGTACAATATGTAATGAAGTTTTTCTCTATAATAAAATAAGAAGACAAAGAGGACAACATCAGTGGTTTTCTCCCACATTGGGTTTCCACCTGAAATGTCAGTGTCCATATGTGTTGATTATGTGTTGATGATCTATCAGCTATAAATTCTAATGATTATGATTAATAAATGGATAATGAAATAAAATTCTCATGATTACTAATTAATAAATGGATAGTGAAATAATGATGCATTAGTTAAAGATACACATTTGATGGAACATATGGTTATCTGGATATACATAGTTTTCATTCAATAGAGTCACGTACACATGCAGGTTGCATATAGAACGATAGCGTACATAATTATCAATGTGAAATTGAAGTTTAAGTGAATTAAAAATGTTGATTTCACGCCCCCCACTCACCCTCATTATTTTTCCTAACACATACATGGAGAGAGTATACTTGCATATGGTTTTCGATCGAGTAATTGAAGTACTTATGTTGCTTCATTGTCACTCTCATGAGGAGAAGACGAGTTTGTGCTGTTAACAGTGTTATATTGCCAGATATTATGTTGTTGTTGTTGATGCATAGATAGTTCTCTCTCATTGCATATATGGATATGCATTTATGATGTTGTTGTTTCTTATTGATTTGTTATTATAGCTTGCATATTGTTGATGAGTCTTATTGATGATTTATTGTTTCATGATGATGAGCATATATATGTTGTTGTTTCTATATCATGTTATTCATGTTAATATTATCAGATGGTTATGCTAAAGATGCTTATGTCAAAGATGTGTATTTGGAGCCTGGTTGTTGTTGGTAGATGTCATGTTTTTGCTGCAAGATTTTCATTGTTGGGATATTGATGGCCAAGGTGTTGAGAATGGCCATGCACTATCCTTTGCTTTGGATAGTACTCTTATTGTTGTTTTTACATATATGTCATTACTCATGGAGACCTTGTATCTATTGCACATTCCATGTATTGTATTCTCATTACTACTACTGTATGTAGCACATATTCTTGCCCATTGTTACTTTGGGTAGGACATATAGGAGAGCACAGTAATGTGCATATGTAAAAGTCCATGTATCTTACTATTTTATCTTTTTGGTGTATTGCTTATGGATAGACCCATGGTGTCTAGCATGTATTTTCATTATCTATGTATGGGCCAATGGGTGTCCAAGTCATGTTTCATCTTATATACCATTGATGTAGCCTTAGTACATTGGATTAATGTTGTAATATTAGGTCCATAGATTCATTGGTTGATGATACATGTGCTTATAGAGGAGTTAAACGTCAGTCCTATGTACATGGCATAGCCAGTCTTTTCTCCACGACACATGGAATATATGGTACTTCATTTTATATCTTTGTATATCATAGTGGTGCATTGGATGTGTTGCCACAACAACAAAGAGAGTGTGATTGCAACTCCATTACATGCTTAGGGGGATCATGTTCAGTTTCATAGATTGCATGGAATTGCCTAGAAACACGTTGGCAGTTGAGTTTCTTGTTTTACATGCTTATCTTGTAGGGGATACTTCTTTGTTTTACATCAACATGGTGTTGAGTATGATAGGGGGAGTAGTTCTCTCATCCAACACATTATTGGCATTGTTCTTTAGTGTTGATATGGCCCTTTTCCATTGATGTCAAAGGGGGAGTGGTTTTGAATTGATGGAGATCAACTTCAGAGTTGTAGCTTCAAACTTGGAGGGTGTATGGAGACCAACCTCATATATTGGAGATCAAGTGGAGGTTGACATCAATTCCAAAGGGAGAGTTTGTTGGTATTGTAGTGTTGGCATTGATGTCAACAGGGCCGTAGCATTGTACATCATATGCTTTAGGTCAAAATGATGATGGTAGTCCTTCCTATGTTTGTGATGAGTGTTGTTGGCATGGTGGAGAGTTATAGTGTTCATTGGTTGTTACAGTGACGTGATCTACTTCTTGGTTGTTGGTTAACATTGCCTAAAATTGGCTAGAAACATGTTGGCAGTTGAGTTCCTGTTTTACATGCTTATCTTGCAAGGGATATTTATTTGTTTTACATCAACATGGTGTTGAGTATGACAAGGTAAATATTTCTCTCATCCAACACATTATTGGAATTATTCTTTAGTGTTGGTATGGCCCTTTTCCATTGATGACAAAGGGGGAGAGATTTTGGATTGATGGAGATCAACTTCAGAGTTGCAGCTTCAAACTTGAAGAGTGTCATTAGGGGAATTTTAAAGTCTAAAATGGGCCTCTTAAGGAGATTATAAAATAATAGTGGAAATAATAAAATAAAATTAGATTACATCATCAAATTTTACAATGAAAACCAATAAAGGCACAACCAATAGAACAATGATATTGATATGTGACTAAAAAAATAGTAACCAATAGAACAATGATATTGACATGTGACTATAAAAGTAGTTTTTGGTTGGTCTCAAAATCAAATCTATAAAATGATGAATGAAAAAAATATATATATCTCAAAGAAAAAGATGTTTAAGGAAGTTTAAAAAAACATATCTCAAAATTAAATCTATGAAAATAATGAAAAAAAGAAAAAATAAATAAATAAATAAAAATATAAAAACAATAAAAAAATAATAATAATATACAGAATTTGATAACATGAATAATATCCGTAATGTGAAGATATGAACTTCATAAATTTTGATAGTTTTTCCAACCAAATACAAATCTTTTAAACTAAAAGCTCATTCGCTTAAACTAAACTAGTGCAAAATCACTTACACTAAGTAGAAAACTCCATACCCTATAACGTTGGTGATACATTATCATCTAAATCGGAATATGGGCTATTGCCAACCAAACCAAAAGAATACTTGTAGTAAAAGAGCTACTTGTATCTCACAGAGGAAAATGGCGAAGGGGCTACTTATCTACCAAGTAGTTTAAGAAGCTCACAAATTGGTTTGGAAAATAGTTGAAATTTTGGTTTGAAAAATAGTGGATATTTTGGGATATTTGGGTTACAGCTACCAAGCTTTAAAATTTTGGTGGCTTACCAAATTTTTGATGGTGATGAATCCATTTCCATGATTTAAAAAAAATTATGATCAAATTTTCCAAAAAAAAAAAAAAACAATTTTAACAAAAAATAACTTTCCTAATGTATGTATCTGTGACGAATAGTCTAGCAACACCACGATTTAGCCCAGAAACCGTATCGGTATCTGTGATGAATAGTCTAGCAACACCACGATTTAGCCCAAAAACCGTCCCTGTCCAAAAACCTAAACCTAAGTTGCTCATCAACTGTCCTTTTCAATTGTCGAGTGCTTGGGGATCATCGCATGACCAAGCTATCAGAGTTGGAAAGCATCGACCAGTTAATTCTTCAGGTGGCAGGGTGGATTTCGTTGAGGATTTGGCTATAGAAGCATTGTCAAGTAACTATTAATATTATTCTCTTTCAAATTTTGAATTTTATAAATGTGACAAATAGTCTAGCAACGCCACGATTTAGCCTGGAAATCGTTCCCGTCGAAAAACCTAAACCTAAACTGCTCGTCAACTGTCTTTTTCACTTCACCGAGTGCTTGGGGATCACTGCATGACCAATTTGTTAATACCTAAAAAGCAGCAACCAATTAATTCTTCGGGTGGCAGAGTGGATTTCATTGCAGACTTGGCTATAAAAGCATTGTAAGTCACTATTAATATTATTCTTTTTCAAATTTTAAATTTTATAAAATAACCTTTTTAAAACCAATCATATTTTAACTAAAAAATCTAAAATTACCATTTTTAGAAATCAATCATATCTTTGCATTTTAATATTATTCTCTTTCAAAAATCAATCATATTGTATCATTTTAATATTGATTTTAAAAAAATCAATATTAACTTTAAAAAAATCTAAAATCAATAATATTTTAACCTTTTAATATTATTCTCTTTTAAATTTTATGAAATAAAATTAAAAACCAATCATATTTTAACTTAACTAAAAAAATCTAAAAAGATAAAAACACATTTAAATCTTATAAGTAATCGAGTAGTTATTCATGGATTCCATGCATTAACCGTTGATGCACAAGGATCAAAACAAATATTCGGCCTTCCCTGGTGTTAATATTGTTTACGATATGTATATGGCTCTGCACTTTCGAGCAAAACGATTGAAGATTTTCGCTAACACTACATTTATTCAAGGAAAAAGAATACCATATTTAAACCGCGGTGAGGGGCTGAAAGCGATGGGGGCAGTGGAAGTGGCGCGGCGGTGCTGCCAGAGGCAGAGAAATTAATTGTGTCAGATCATCTTCGCTGTTCTCTACCATCAGTTATTTGTATCAGTTGCATCTGCTTCAGAATAAGTGCTTAGACTTTTTTGGGTGTGAAGGGCCCAAGCTTCCTGGTATGTCCATTACTCTTCTTCTTTATGTCGATGATATCGTCCATCTTGCTAGGAGTCACAACGATCTTGACAAAAAACTTAAAACCCTTCATGATTATTGTATCAAGATGGGTATGACTCTTAACACTAATAAGACTAAAGTTATGATTATTAAATCCAAGAAGATCACTTTTGACAATTTCATCTATGATAACAATTACTTAGAGAATGTTTCTTCTTACAAATATTTAGGTATTGAGATTCACCATCAACTCAAGTGGAACTATAGCATTGAGAAAAGGATTTTAGGAGGTTGGAAAGCTTACTATGAACTTGAAAACAATTGTAAGACAATTGATCTCTGGGTTTGGAGTAAAAAAAAGTTCCTCTTCGAGATTCTTGTCACCAATGTTCTTTTATATGGATGTGAGGTATGGGGTTATACTCTGTCTAGAGAGTCTTGGAGAAAAATTGAAATGATCCCAAATTAATTCATCACCTACAACCTCAAGATTAAAGGTAATACCCCCTACCCTATTCTCTTTATTGAGGCTAGCCTTTCCCCCATTGAATATACAATTATGTTTAGCTATCTAATGTATAAGAAGAAGTTGTACAACATGGAAGCCAAGAAGCTCCCAAAAATTGCTTCTAACTCTAGTCAAAACCACCTTCAGCGCAAGTGAGGGTGGCATAAGGATGCCAAGTCGTGGCTCGACCATTGGGAGATCAGTGAGGAGTCCCTCCTCGGGTACAAGGATAATATTAAAAACATCACTACTTCCAAATTTAAGGATAAGTTGTGGAGTGATATGGAGTTAGAGGGGAATAGAAAGTTAAGATACTATAAGGAGGTAATCAGCCCCATGCTTGTTAACCAGAATTACCTTTATGTATTAACTAGTACTAAGAAGCGAATGAATATTGCAAGGATCATAACTAATTCTCACAAGCTCCGAATTGAAACATGACATTGGTCTATTCCCAAGATTCCTTGGTACGAAAGAATATGTCTCATTTGCTATACTGGGAAATTCGAAGATGAAAAGCACTTTCTCTTGGATTGTCGGGCCCTTACTCACATTAGTTCTCATTTCCATAACATTTGCCCCACTACCAACCTCCTTGACTTCTTGAGTCAGGAAAACTACAGTGACCTAGGAACATTTATTTCCCTCATTTTTGTATCACAGAAATAAAATCTTAAATAATCTCACTTAACCGTTTCTTTCTTAAGGTCCAATAGACCATATAGGTCTTAGTGGAAGTTAACCATCATCATCATCATCATCATATAAAAAGTCCATGAAATGTACATCAATTAATTTTATTAATCTATATTTTATCTTTGTAAAAGAACCACTCACACTTTATTATTTTTGTAATAAAATAAATTAATTTAAGGATTAATTTAATCTCAACATTTTATTAATTTTTTACTAATACCATTTTCAATATTATTTATATAAATTTATTATACTAAATATATTAATTAAAAAGTAAAATAGATTAAACAAAAAGTTTTTCGCGATAAATCACATAATGATTTAGGGTCCACATGTTTAGAACTCCACTCCTAATGACGTTCATAATCAAGACAAAAATGAACCGCGCTGGGGTTCAAAACTGGTCAACCGTAAAATCATTGATGTAATTTATCCAGAATATTTTTTTCTTAAATTAATTATATTTAATTATATTAATACATCTTTTATATGTATTTAAAAAAAGATATCAACTAACTAAACGAAAAATAAATTATAATTCATTTTAAATTTTATTACACATCGTATATTATGAAAGGATCTTTCTATTTTTTTATTTTTTATTTTAAATAAATTAATAAAATTATTATTTATTATTTTTATAGATGAATGACTTTTGGATTAATGACATCATTAGGATTGAACCACAATAGTTGGTTTGAAACGTCACCAAATCCTAATGATGTGATTAATCTGAAAGACATTCATCTACATTATGGATCACAAAAGCTTTAGATCTAACATTATTATTTTTATAATAAAATAAATAAATTATTTTCTCCTTTATGTCACATAAATTTATAATATTTTTATTATAATAATATAGAGTTTACACTTTTACAATAAAATAATATAAATGAATGCTATTTATGCTTCTTTCAATACTTCATCAAGATTTCCCTTTCATTTCACAACTATAGTTGAAATGGAGAATCAGTGCCCTACTTTATAGTAACGTAACCAAAGCCAGCGCAGAGAGTCGAGCAATCAGTGGAAACAAAAAAATGAGGCAAATACTCTTCTTTTGCTTATCGCTTTTGTCAACATCCCACCCAACTCTAGTGCCTGAAACATCGATTCGATTCGAAGGGGATGAATAAGTAAAGGCGATTATCCTCTATACATATAAAATATAGGCGAATGTTCTATAAAAAAAATATGTAATTTTCTATTAAAAATTGTAATTTTTTATACGTATGTAAAAAATAGGTGAATAATGAAATTGACAAAACACAATTCAAAAAAATGTCGAAAAAAATAATCCACTTGAGAAATTTCACTGCCTAAAATATTTAGAGAAAAACTTCATATGAAAATGAAGAGTGGATAATAATTATCTTTTTTACCTAACCATAGAGCGTTAATTGATGGAATTTATAATTAAGTCCACTATAGGATAATATGAAGTAGACCACGCATGTGAGTTAGAACTACTTGCTAAGTCAATAATTAGGAATGTTAAAGCAACTTGCACTTAGTCAACCATATTGACCAAACTTTCGAAAATTAACTAGGTGAGAGAGGCAACAATAGTGCAAAGTTCAACGATTGTATGGTTGTGTTGCAATTTTTATGAGGTAGGATTAGAGGTTTTCCATTTTTAGGTTCATTGAGAAGGTTCGCCAAGCAGGTATTTACAAATTCGATCAAATATGCAACCCTGAGCATCAATGAGTGTCGACTTCTACATTCCTTCCATTTGGGTAGATGAATATGAGTTTGCCATGTTTATGTGGATTCGGATTAGTGTTAGAGTCTCTCCTCCGAGGGACATCTCAATTGCATTTTGTTACTTTCCCCCAACCTCTTCACCATTTTCCTTCCATAATGGCTCATATGGGGAGCCCTTTATAGACTTGTACATTGGCATCACCCAGTACTCTGTTGTTGGGGAAGTCAACCTCTAGGTGACTATAATGCTCATACTAGAGATCTCCAGATCCCTCTCCACGATCGATGAGAGGATGTGTTTCATACCCAAGGGATAGATCCAAATTCATTGGGGCTTCACCGGATGTCAGATGATACTTTGGGGCCCACTACAGTTTATGGTAAGCATCTATTGTAGTTGGAGGAATCACAAGAGTTATTGATTTTAAATGGTCTCCCCTGTTTCCCATAACTCCCGCCTTTTCACATGTCGTCCATATGATGGGGGTGCGAGTGTAGTTGATTATGTCCTCTCTAGCCAAAAATTGCTCCCTTTTATTCGCCATCTCTCAATCTCCCCCATCCCCCTTGCTGATCATGAACTTTTTTCCTTCTCTCTCTAGTTTGACCCTCCCCTTCCACCCCATCCTTCCCCTCAGGGCCCACCCCGAACCACCTTTCGATTTGACGAAGGTGACCCTGAAATTTCTTCTCTACCCTACACAATATGCTCCCATCAGAGACCCAATTCTCCTTGCTTGATTATGCTTCCACTAAATACACTTGTCTTGCATCTCCCATTTGGGAAGCAAAACTCAAATCCTTCACCCACTCCACTCATTCCACTTCCATCTCCCCAAAATTTGGATCTTGCACCATGAAAAAAATGGTACGATGAGGAATGCAAGACTCTACATTGAGAACTTCGATATGCTTTCACCCACTCTCACCCCTTCTACCCCAACCTCAAAGCTTCTTATCGTCGTCTCCTCTGTCGCAAGAAACGACTATTTGTCTCTCATAGAAGACAAAAAACTTTCTTCTCTTTGATCAAAAATTGAATTGGGGGAAAAATTTTGCTAAAAAAAAGGAAGTGCTTAGAATCACTCGAAACCAGAACGACCACGAATTGCTTGTCTCCCTAAATCAGACGCACTTTGTTTCATCAAAAACCGACTTTGTATGAGAAAGTTAGAGCATGTTGTCCGCTTTTCCAAACTCGTGAATTTTCAAAAAAAAAATCAAACAAGGTCAAAGGGGTCAATTTTTGGTCAAAATGATTTTTTCTCCAACCTGTGGTGTGCTGACACTTGTCAGCTTGTGGTTGGCCCGAATTTTTGGGCTACATGGAAAAGTTTGGTTGGTTTTTGAACGAACCAATGGGATGACGACATGTGGTGCAGCCAGGGGCTGCCACGTGCCCCCTCCCAAAGGTCGAAATGACATTGTATTCTCGAATAAAATTATATATGGTGTACGAGTGGAGGTCGGGCTCGACCCTGCAACCTCCCCCACACAGACGCAACAACATACCACCTTCGCTACCACATGGTTCTTAGGATACCATGCAACCCATAGAAATTTGTATTCAATCAAATATTGCGGTGGGGGAAAAGAGGGTCATCCCCTAGTCCATAGGACCACGCGCACGTGACTACAAGCGAAGCTCTATTCTAAGTGGAGGTTTTAGTGCTAAAACATTGATTATTAACCTTAAGCATGTTTTGTTAGCGCTAATCCAAATATAAATGTGGATTAACTTAAGCACTACATTAGCGCATTAAGTGCACTTAATTAACACACTAACCTTCACTTAACATTTAATTGGTGGACCTCCAAAATTGGTGGAACTGCCAGTTTTAACTGCAGTTAGCTAGTTTAGTGGAGCAATTAGTGGGAAAAATTGAAAGAGGCATAACTTTTTCCCAGTGATTCAGAATTCAACTCAATTAGAACCAAAATAGGGGTATTGGGGGTGTTCCAGAGCCATTGGAGTAGGTTTGAGAGCCATCAGAGCTCAATAAATTACTGTATTCAATTTTTTTATCAATTAATCAAAGAGAGCCAAGCCATTGAACCTGGTCCAAGGAGACATGGCCCAAGAGGGGTGAACTCCTTTATCACTACTGTGTAGTGTGCTTATTGTGTATTATATTCTCTGAAATTTACTTATTTCTTATGTGTTTTTAAAGCTAATTTACTTCATGAATTGCTCATAAAAGACACACAAATTTGACACATAAAACCTCTCATAAACTTGCTATTTGACACAATCCTTAAGCACTTTTCTTTTACATTGATGAGGAAGCTAGCACAACAAAACTAGTTTGTTCATATTCGGATCAAGTTGGTATCAGAGCACAGTTTAGCTCATTTTAACCCCAGTTTATCTCAGGGTTTGCCAAGGTTAGCTCGAATATTAGCTATTGGTTTTGTATTTGTGCAAGGAGAATTTAAATGTGTGCAAGTTTATGTGTGTAAGCTAAAGAGAGGAGAAGGTCAAGATTGAGGACCCAACTCTCAAATCACAGCAAAGAAGATTTTTTTTATGCATTACAAGTGTGAAGATGGCAGCCTCATCCAGCATTGTTTCTAATCAATCTTCCTTAACAAGACTCTTTGATGAAGATTTGTTGCAGAAGCTCTTCATCATGAGAGATATGGTGCAAGATATGGTTGAGATAGGACGGATAGAAGTAGGATTCAAGAGCAGTTGATGGCCATGAAGGAGGAGAAGCAAGAGCTTCTTGAAAATATGCATGAGATGGAGACTTGGCTCCATATTGAAAATGAAACCCTAGCAAAGATGTATGAGACAGAGATTCGACCCCATTATGCCAAGGAAACCCTACCAAGCATGTGCATGAAAATGAGGTATGCAAATCAAGTTTATCTGCAATTCCCTCTCAAAATGAATGTTTTGTTGTTTTTTAAAGACACACTAGAGGAATATGGTCCAAATTGTTAAAAAAATGGGCTATGAAGGTAAAAGGTTAGACAAACATGCACAAGGAATTATAAACCCTATTGTTGTTGAGGGAAGATCTAAGTACACGGGGCACTCAAAAAGTATGGAGACTTTTGGAAATGTTTCAAGAAAGGCATCCATTACATATTCACTACCTCAAGATTGTGTTCGTGGAGAATACAATAGGTTTACACCCATTGTTGAAGAGATTGCTTTTAGCCATGCAAGTAGTGGTTATGGATAACAAGAAGATGGAGAATGCTCCAAAGCCACATTAGGGGAATTTCGAGGTCTAAAATGGGTCTCCTAAAGAAATAATAAAATAATAGCTAAACCAATAAAATAATACTTATGAATTTTCATTTTTCTTTTTGCATCACGGTCAATTTAACCATGGTTAAATTCAAAAAAAAAAAGTGTACCAAAATAAAATTAATAAAAAAATTGTATTAGTGTGACTATAAAAAAGAATGAACTTTTCAATAAAATGTCATTATATTTGAACAACTAATGCATTTGTCCTTTGTACTTAAATAACTTAAAATAAATTATAAATATAATTCATAAATTCTTAATTGTATAATATACTATTAATTAAAATTTATATTATTTAAATTATATAATAACCTAACTAATATACTATATAAAAATAAAATAATATAACATAATAAATGTAATATATTATTTTATATATTTTTTTATATTACATATTGAATTGATTTGATTTATAACATAAGAAAAAATAATATATAATATAAAAATGAATATAATATATATTCTATAACATTTAGATTATTTTTCATAATATTATGAATAATAATAATATATAATATTAATATAATCATAATGAAATTAATTTAGATGTATTTAAAATTAAAGAAGAAAAAAAATTATTGAAATATATTTAATTGTCGGCCCAGTTCTGTCCGCCTCTGAGAGTTAAACTCCTGCCCATATTGTCAGTGAAGCCCCAGCTCCCACTGTGCAGGTGGTCAAGGCCTCACTGGATGAAGCATTGAAGTTCTCTAAAAGTGCCTTAATCTGCCGGTTTAATGGATTTTGGTCGCAGCTGAAAGCTCTCCACAGTTGGATCTCGGAGGTATGGAAGCCTCTCATTTCTGATGACATTAATATCTACCCCTGTGCTAAGGGTTTCTTTATAGTAGATTTTGAAAACTCTGAAAGCAGACAATGCATTTTATATTTCAGCCCTTGGTTTTGGAAAAACTCGGGCCTATTCATGAAGCCATGGAACCCATCATTCGATCCCTCAACAACAGTCATAACGTCAGCACCAGTTTGGATCAGATTGCCAAACCTACCTTTGCATCTCTGGAACCTCTCCTTGCTAAAAGCCATTGGAAATGCAATTAGGAAATTTTACTGCAAGTGCCCAGAAACAGAGGAATATGTCAAAACCACCTATGCATGCATCTGTGTAGAAATGGACTTCAGCGTCGGATTCCCAGCTGAAATAATCCTAACAAGCAAAGACTATGTATGGAACCAGAAATTCGACTATGAAAGTGTCATCTTTAGATGTCAATCCTGCTTTGAGATAGGCCATCTAGCTAAAAATTGCCCAAAAATCTCCCAGAAAAATTCTGCTAGAAAAAATCACCATAGTTCTACATGGTGGGAAGGAGCACGAAAGAAACATTACACTTTCATCAAGGAAGAGTACTCTCCAGAAAACTCTGAATGGCAAGAAATCAGGCAAGAAAGAAACAACCCTCAAGACAAGCAGGGGGAAAGCGCTGCCCAACAACAAAAAACCGAACTCGATAACCCCTCAAGCATCAACAATTATGAGGATTCGAATACCGCGCAAAAGAAATCTTCATTTTGCAGCAAAGAAGATCTCCCAGATCCCGAAGATAAGACACCAATGTCCCAAGAATTAGAAGAGATGAAGGAGGGGCAATATAAAGGAAGTTGGAAGACTGTAGAGAAGAAAAAGAAAGCTACAACACCAATCTCCCCAAGAAAGACGAGAAGCCAGACAATTAAGAACTAAGAAAATTATAGGTCCAATAGACCAAATTTGGTCTCAGTGGACGTTAATCATCATCATCATCAATTTAAATTTATAAGTATAATATAAGATTTATATACATTGAAATTTTAGACCTTTTTTTGCCCCAAACTATGTTGAACCTAATATACCTTTTTTTAACATACAAAACTAATGTACTTTTTTTCATCATACAAAACTAATATACATTTTTCATTATTTTTAATATGTTTGTATTGTTATTAATATTATAATAATATTATTCATAGATTTGATTTATCATCAAATTACAAGGTTACTTTTTTATTTATTTTGATTTCATATGTATAATATATATGTATAGGTATTAATTTATAATTAATTTGAAATTATAATATTAAATAAAATGAGATGAATATATAATTTAAAAATATATATATGAAAATATATAAATATAATATTTATTGAAAAATGTGTAAAGACATGAAGATTATGTAATGATATGCATTTTTTTTTTAAAATATGAAATGACAATAATAATATTTTATTCAAAAGGTGTGAAATGACATTTATTAGTAGTATTTTACTTTATGACTTTAAAAGTACATAGAGAACTACTATGGTTAACCATGAGTTTTTATCCACCATTGAGAATGTAACAAGTAAGTACCTTTAACTCAAGCAATGCCACCTCAACCATTGGGGATGATGTCATCCCCTAAAATGTGATTGGTTCTCATAAAGTGAATTTTGATTGTATGTTTTCCTTAGGAGGCCCATTTTAGACATCAAAATTCCCCTAATGGTTTTCCTTCTCTTTTTGAATCATCTTAGAGACTTCATCCTTAAGATTACAGTGCATACAATAATATTTGTATTTTCTAGGAATACTCTCTTCATTTCATCCCATGTTCTAATAGAGTGTGTTCCTAGACCCGTGAACCATTTAAGGGCTCCATCTTTTAGAGTGGCTGGAAACAATTGAAATTTTTGAGTATCAAGTAAATAGCCATAAGATCTACATAATACTTCAAACTCAAAGAAAAAATGTCTCAAGATCCTCAATTCTTAAGCCATGAAACTTGGGAAGAATAGAAGGTGAGATATTTTTTTTTCACGAGGGGAAAGCTCACGGGAAACCCGGGCGTACTTCCCCAGAATTTCTGGATGGTACGCGCGGTAAACCGTTCGACAAACTTTCGGTGCCTAACCCCAAAGGACTCAAGAATCGAACCCGTGACCTCCCTCAACGGTGAGGACCACGTATTGGCTCACTACCGCTTGAGCTAACCCTTGGGGCTAGAAGGTGAGATATTATTCATAATGGTTGTGGTATCTTCATCAACGGTAGGGAATCTGTAAGGGTCTTGTTCTCCCCTTCCACCTTTACCACCTCGTCTACCTCCTCTATTTCCTCCTCTAACTCTTCCTCCACCAATCCTAAGTTCACAATCTACATTGTTTACTTCTTCTGCCCCCTCTCCTGCTATTGTATATTCCTCAAAGATAATGTAGGGTTCGATAATAGGGTCCTCTCCTTCTTCCTTTGGTTCTTCTACTAATGGTATATCGGAAAAAATTTATTCCTCTTCATCATTAGGTACTTTAAATTCCTATCCTAGGATTTGTTCACCTGATGAAGAGAGAAATACAACTCCTTCAGTAGGGGATGTGGGTTCTTCAACTACAACTTCTATGGATGAATTTGGTGAGTCCCTAGGCTTAATTTCAGACCTATGCACCTCAGGAAGTTTCTATCTATCTGTTATGGAAGGAATGTGAGTGTCAATGGATGGTGTGGCACTACATGGTCTAGCGGGAGTGGTCGGTGATGTTGGTATTGAACTACGTCCTCTACCTATACTTATCAGTCTACCCCTATAATCTCATTCTATATACATGCATCCTAAATGATTTTAATATGATTTTAACTATGTATCTAAAGAATGAATGCATCTAGTACGATATAGAAACCAAAAATAAAATCCTATATACACTTCCCCAGCAACAATGCCAAAATTATGGGTAGTTTAATTGGTAGTTAAATTACTTTATTAATTGTCAACCAAGGTTTGTGTGCTTATGAAGTGCATGTGCACAATATATGTTAAGAGTTTTAATTTTTATTTTAAAATAACAATACGATTAAAATAAATTACGAAATAGACTAAATCAAGATCAACTCATCTTTACTTTACACACATGCTATTTCTATCAATCTTGAAAAGATAAACTATGATTTCAAACACAAGATCGAGTTGCCAAAACTATCCAATGCCATTTGAATTAAAAGATCTATTAAAATATCACCTAATTGCATGGAATTGAAAGGAATAATCTAACTTCATCAAATTGAAAGGACTTATTCTACTTGCAATAAATTAAAAGACTATTCTACTTGTTGAAATGAAATATTATACTATCTCAACAAATTTAAATGCTATACTATCAGACAAAATTGAAATTAATTCTAAAGGCAAGTTAACTGAAATCAAATGCACCAAGGAGAAGAAATAAAGTTTCAAATCATGATAGATTACTAATGTGCGCAACTGAGATCTGAATTAATCTAAGCATTTAAATCTAAGACTAAGAAAAACTATTTAGTACAAAATGTTTTTGATTTTTGTTTTTAAAGAGCGCTCAAATATGAACAAAATAAACTAATATGCAAATACGACAATAACTAGTTGAAATAAAATAGAATCAAAGCATCAAAACTATCTTTAATCTACAAATAAGATTGTAACTAATTGAAATAAAATAGAATCAAATCATTTAAACTATCCTACAACTCTCCAGGGGGGCCTCCCGTTGAGTGTAAGTCATGATGAATTCAAATCATATCGATTAAAGACACATTCACAATTTAGGAACAAAGCACTTGTATTAATACAAACAAAAAGTCTTCAATAACAGAAAATGATTACAAACTTAATGTCCCCCAATTGTCTTGTTTCAAGGTTTATTTATATTGTCTTTCAAATAACAATTCGAAGACTTATAAGCTGAAAAATAATTTTATATATGACAACTATCTAATTAAATCAAAATCAAAATCAGGGTTCTCATGATTTGCTACAGGAAGAGCAAATCACGAGAAATTCTTAGATTGACAAATCATAAATTTTGATCCCAAGCTTTTCTCTTTCATTTCCATGTTCGCTTGATGATGTCACAATATGCCTTCAAACCTTGCGTAAGGGTCAATTGTTATAACTAGAATTGACGTATTGTTTGACCATCAAAATTCTCGAACCTTGTGAGTTTCCATATCAACAAAATAGGTGGATGTTCATGTGTTGAAAATTTTCCATCTACTTTTATCCTTTATTCTTCTTCAAACATGTTGGAACCTGTCTAACTATGGATGTAGCTGTGGAATCATTGGTTGGTTGAAGAATGAGTGCATTTTGGTAGCTATAGAGATGTTTTGATTAAATTTCATAAAGAAATAGTAGACTATAAACCATGAATGAATGATATCTTTTATTATGGCTAAGCATATATGAAGTGACCTTTTAACTTGAAAATGTAGAAAAAATATTATGAAAAAGGATGGAGATGAAGGTAAAAAGGTATCTAAAAGAAGACAATTTAGGACTTCAACAATAAGTATAATTATAATTAATAAGCCTAGATCCATCTTAACTTCGGATCTATCTAGTGTCGAGAGAGATCAAATCTCTCTTGGTGCAAACCACTTTTTTTAGTGCAAAACTTGAGGAAAGCTTTGCACCTCGAGAGATTTGATCCCTCTCAGCATTTAATAAATCCTAATTAAGATGGATCTAGGTTGGTTTGATATATATAAGCTCGGTAGTTAAGACAATTTTCTTGAAGCTTTGTTATTAGACCGTAAAACCTATTAAGCTCCTATGTTATACTGTAAAACCCCATAAGAATATATACCTCTATCTCTACAGGAGTTAAGGATACTAACCATTCCTAGTTTAATTTTATTTTTAATATTATCATTCAATCTTCTAAATAAAACTCAATAATAATTGTATCTAAACTAAGTTGTTATGAACATTTTAGAGACATATTCCAGTGAATTTTCACGAGGAGCTTAAAACCAATGGTTGACATAACTTGAATTGAGAAACTCCACTAAATTTTAATCTATACAAAAAATATAAACAAAATGTACGACTGATGCAAAAGCTCCATGAAATAATGGTTCTTCCTGAGTTAAGGGTCATTGTTATTAGATTATACGATAATGTTATTGTCAAGGTTAAGACCATAGAGGGTTGGTTTACTAACATTAATTGTAGCATCGGTGTTAAGCTAGGATGTCCTCTATTGCCTACCTTCTTTGGCATTTAAATTGACAAGCTTGAGGAATTCTTAGACATTTTTGGGGGTGAAGGGCCCAAGCTTCCTGGTATGTCCATTACTCTTCTTCTTTATGTCGATGATATCGTCCATCTTGCTAGGAGTCACAACGATCTTGACAAACAACTTAAAACCCTTCATGATTATTGTATCAAGATGGGTATGACTCTTAACACTAATAAGACAAGTTATGATTATTAAATCCAAGAAGATCACTTTTGACAATTTCATCTATGATAACAATTACTTAGAGAATGTTTCTTCTTACAAATATTTAGGTATTGAGATTCACCATCAACTCAAGTGGAACTATAGCATTGAGAAAAGGATTTTAGGAGGTTGGAAAGTTTTCTATGAACTTGAAAACAATTGTAAGACAATTGATCTCTGGGTTTGGAGTAAAAAAAGTTCCTCTTCGAGATTCTTGTCACCAATGTTCTTTTATATGGATGAGGTATGGGGTTATAGTTTGTCTAGGGAGTCTTGGAGAAAAATTGAAATGATCCAAAATTAATTCATCACCTACAACCTCAAGATTAAAGGTAATACCCCCTACCCTATTCTCTTGATTGAGGCTAGCCTTTCTCCCATTGAATGTAAAATTGTGTTTAGCTATCTAATGTATAAGAAGAATTTGTACAACATGGAAGCCAAGAGGCTCCCAAAAATTGCTTCTAACTCTAGTCAAAACCACCTTCAGCTCAAGCGAGGGTGGCATAAGGATGCCAAGTCATGGCTCGACCATTGGGAGATCAGTGAGGAGTCCCTCTTGGGGAATAAGGATAATATTAAAAATATCATTACTTCCAAATTTAAGGATAAGTTGTGGAGTGATATGGAGTTATAGGGGAATAGAAAGTTAAGATACTATAAGGAGGTAATCAACCCCACGCTTGTTAACTAGAATTACCTTTATGTATTAACTAGTACTAAGAAGCGAATGTATATTGTGTAGAATTATATAACTAATGCGTTATATGTCTAAGATTCACCTGATCACACACTATTTGACTTCATGCACAATACAGAATCTATTCCACCATTGATCATCACATGCAGAAATTAACACAATTGCAATGCACACATGAAACCATAAAAATTCACACACATTAACACAATGATTTAATGGGAAATACTGAATCTAAAAACCTCAAATATCTGTATATAATATATTTCATAGAGATCATGTAACAATCCTCATACAAAGCTTCTCACAAGCTCTCAGTATAATACAATCGCTACACACTAATAAGGTCCTGATCTAGCAAATCCATGCACCGATCTCTGCCACCTGCTAGCCTGCCTCTACTGCGCAATCCCTGCTGAAGAATGGCTCTGAATGAACTCCAATCCACCTGGCTTGCACTGCACAATCCTGATTGGCATCTCCATCAATGTGTGGTGCAAACTCATGCAACACTATAGTCACAACTGATAGTCACACTTGCTCTTTCACCTACCTCTCCACTGGTCTCCACTAAAACTGTCCATGCACTGTAGATAACTGATGTATTCTTTAGTTGATTAATGAGTTATTAATTAGTGAATTAATTATTAATTAATTCACACCACTCTCACTAGTGTATCAATCAGTTATACTAGATACAACTAGCTCAACTGTGTCTAACTGAGTTAAAATAAACACAACTCCACCAACTACTTCTAAAACTCCACCAAACTCTGTCACATGAGTTCTAACTGAAGTCTCCATGCAATAGCTCCACTTAACCCTTAGGAATAGCGTAATTCCTTCCGTCGCCCTACAAGACCAAAGCCTTCAACGAAGTGTTCAAGAGAATAAGATAATGTTTGTTTAGAACAAATATTATTAAGAGCTAATAATATTCGACATATCTATTTTTAGACTAGAAATCTAAAAATAGATTCCACCCAATATGTCTAAAAATAGAAGTCCATCTATTTTTCCAACTTGACCAACCATCCACAATTAGCATCCTGCAACTCATAGAATATGATCGACATGTCTAAAAATAGACTGTATGCCAAAAATAGCCTGCGGGCCCACTTAGTGAAGGCGACTTCTTTCCACTAAGATCATCATCTTGTTGCAATCTCAACACTCCCTCTCAACAAGATAGGGATTATCTGCCACCCCAATCCTGCCTCTATGGTATTCGAATTTGCTCCTGGTGAGCACCTTCGTCAAGATATCAGCATCCTGATCCTCCGTAGGAATGTAAGATAGTAACATGATCTTCAGCTACACACAATCTCTAATATGATGGTACCGGATGTCAATATGTTTAGATCTATCATGAAATACTGGATTAACCGAGAGTTTAATGCAACTCTGATTATCACAATATATCACAGTAAGCTCCAAGTGTGAACTGAACAACCCGACCAGGATCTTCCTCATCCATATAGCCTCACATGTAGCCAAACTTGCTGCCATATACTCGGCCTCCGCTGAATTGAGTGCCACGGATCTCTGTTTCCTGCTGTACCAAGAAACTGATGTCGACCCGATACTGAAAATCCCTCCAGATGTGCTCTTTCTGTCCATTGGGCTCTCTGCCCAATCTGCATCCGTGAAGCCATGCAGCCTCACCTCATCCAACTGTCTGTACCAAAGTCCATATCCCGATGTGCCTCTAAGATAACTCAATACATACTTCCCCGCCTTCCAAAAGAGCCTGGTAGGCTTAACCATAGCTTGTGAAAGTTGGTTAACAGCGTAGCATATGTCCAGTCGTGTATTGACTAGATACATGAGCGAACTAACCAACTATCGATAAACAGTGGCATCCACTACCTCTGCCGATGTAGCATCCTGTTTCCTCCAACCACCAGGAAGAGGAGTGTCAATAGGCTTGCAGCCTTGCTTGTTGAACTTCTCCAGTATCTCCCGGCCATACTTGCCTTGAGACACAAACAGTCCATCATCACGCTACCAAATTTCCAATCCCAGGAAATAATGAAGGAGGCCCAAGTCCTTCATCTCAAACTCCTTTGCAAGATCAGCCTTGCATGAGAGTATCAACTGTTCATCACTGGTCAGTATAAAATCATCTACATAAAGTACAATGATCAACAACTTACCCTCAACCACTATCTGGTATAGGTTGGGATCCGCCTCACTCTTGGTAAAACCAAGTCCGGTGAAATAACTGTCTATCCGTGTGTACCAAGCACGAGGTGCTTGTTTCAACCCATACAGCACTCTTTTGAGCCTGCACACATGCGACTCGCTGCTGAAGATTTCGAAACCTTTAGGCTGCTTTATGTACACCTCCTCCTCAATGACTCCGTTGAGGAACGCAGTCTTCACATCCATCTAATGAATGTATGACCATCCTACGCTAAGAGAGCTGGATGCTTTCTGTGGAAGAATACCTTTAAACGGGTGCAAGGTTTCTTCACCGTCAGATCCTCTTGTCCTTAAGCCCGGAAAAAATCTTGCCTTGTACTTCTCCGCTCATCTGACTTGCTTCACTTTGTAGATCCATCTCAAACCTACCTTGATTTCCCTTCGACTGTAGGACAATCTCCCATGCACTGTTTCTGACAATCGAATCATACTCTTCCACCATGACATCTACCCATGCAGGGTCCTCCACAGATTCCTCGAAAGAGGATGGCTCTGTCACGATACACTTGCTCATCAGAGCCATGTATCCAATAAATAAGTCAGGTGACTGTCTCTGTCTGCATTGTGATGTAGGTGCTCCTACAATCTTATCTGCATCAAGATTCAGTCGCTCAGCTTCTGTAGTGCGCTTCCGCCCTCTGATGTTTGGCACTGCATGAGTGGTTTCTTCCACTCCTTGAACCTCCTCTTGTGGTTGATCCACATCTTGAGGCTCATCCTTAGGAACTAATAGCTCCTCATCTGCATGCAAGTGTAGCTCCCTCTCAAGCGAACACTTCATGGCTTTCTCCTCATGAAATTTGATATCCCATCACTGAGTCTTGGTATCTAGAAAATACACATGATAGTTGTGGGGTTTTTCTGTTTACCCCAAAAATATCCCAACCTCTGCGGTCGGCTCCAGCTTCTTCCTGGCATCCTTCGTCACATGAATGTAAACAGGTGAGCCAAAAATCTTCAAATGAGAAATATCAGGCTTCTTACCAGAAAACGCCTCTTCGGGTGTACTCATGTCAACTACTCTATGAGGACAACGGTTTTCCACATAAACCGCAGTATTGCATGCCTCAGCCCACAAGTGTATGGGAAGGCCCTGATCATGCAACATCGCCCGTGTAGCACCCACGATCGTTCTATTCTTCCGCTCTGCGACCCCATTCTGCTGTGGATTATGAGGCGCTATGAGCTCTCTTCGAATTCCTTATGTGTTGCAAAAGTCCTTGAATTCGCCAGAGATGAATTCATCACCATTGTCGCTCCTTAGAGCCTTCACTTTCTTCCCCGACTCTTTCTCCACCAGTGCCTTGAACTCATAGAACTTAGAGAATGTCTCACTCTTCTTCTGCATGAAGAAGATCTAGCACTTATGAGAAAAGTCATCAACAAACATCACATAATACCTGTGCTTTGCTATCGAAGTTACTGAGAAAGGTCCACACACGTCTGTGTGAATTCTCTCAAGGATCGTCGTGGCGCAACTATCCTTCTCATGAAAAGTGGCTTTCACAAATTTTCCCAAAGTACATCCCTCACACTGATCTGACTACACAAGTGTACCCTTGGGAAGCCCGATAGAAATCTGCTGCAAAATTTTCAAAGCGCCATGGTGAAGATGGCCCAATCTCCTGTGCCACAATTCACCCTCATCCCGGCTCACCACTCCTTCTGCTTTGCCTGCCATTGTTGTGTAGCCATCTACCTGCAATTGATAAAGGTTCTTAAATCGAAACCCTATCCTTCGGGTTTCACCAGTTGCCTTACTGCGCAAGAAATCCTTTCCCTCGCTAAAGACAACATCATATCCCTTGTCTTCCAACATAGCCACAAAGATCAGATTCTTCTTCAATCCTGGAACATGCATGACATCCTTCAATATGAAAGGTTTACCAGACTCCCTCTCAAAGGAAATGGTCCCGATACCAGTCGCACTGTATCCACCATCATTGCCCATCTCGATGTGCACTCCAAGATCCTTCTCATCCAGATCACTGAACAAATCTTTGTCTCCGGTCATATGAAAAGATGCACCACTGTCAAGAAACCACACTGAACCCATCACACTTGAAACCAAGCATGCGATCAGCAAAAAATCTAGCTCAAACTGCGAGGCTAAGGCCTCTCCAGCTGCAGATCTAGAAACCTTCTTATTTTTCTTCTTCTGTGGATAATTAGTGGCGTAATGTCTGTGTTGGTGATAGTGAAAGCACTTCACCTTGGACATGTCCTGCTTCTTTCCTTTCACACCGGATTGAGAAGGATTTTTATTTCACTTCCCTTTCTTTGATTTGGCAGCCAACGTGAAATTTTCTTCATCTTCATTCTTCAATGAAGATCCATCCCTGGTACTCTGCCTTATCTCCTCCTACACAAGATCCGACCAAAGTCGCTCCCATCCTAGAAATTTCTCCCGACCATTGACAGAGTCATAGGAATTCCAACTCTTCGGAATCCCAAGGAGAGTGAAGCTCACGAAGTCTGCTTCATCTACAGTAACCCCCACACTTCCCAGCTCATCCCTCCACTAGACAAACTTCGTGAGCTACTTGGGTATACTTTCACCCTTCTCCATTTTTTATTTTATGATCTTGTCTTTAAGCACCAACTTCCTCTGGTCACTTTTGCTTTGGAACAAGTCTTTCATAGCTTTCCACATCAAGAATGGAGAAGATTTACCATGAAGGCGGGACACTCTGTGATCCTTCACACCGTCCAACAGAATCCTTTGACATTTTGTTGTCTTCTTTTGCCATGCATCAAGTGTGGCAACATCGCTAGAAGTAGGTTTTGGAATTTTTGCATCTATTAACTCCTTCAACCCTTTATCCTCCAGCACCGCCTCCATCCTATCCTTCCATGCAATATAATTCAAGCTTCCCTCAAGGGAATACTCCAATCGCAATCCGTTGAAAGACATCTCAACTTCAACACCAAGAAAACACTACTGCAAATTTGAATTCCACCAGCACAAAACTCAACTGCTTCAATGATTTGTAATTGCTCCAATGATCAATATCGCTCTGATACCATGTAGAAATTATATAAATGATATGTTATATGTATAATATTCTCCTGATAATACACTATTTTACTTCATGCACAATATAGAATCTATTCCACCATTGATCATCATATGCGGAAATTAAATCAATTGCATGCACACTTTAAAACCATAAAAATTCACACACATTAACACGGTGATTTAACGGAAAACTACGAGAAGCTAAAAACCCCAACTATACGTATATAATATATGTCATATAGATCATGTAAAAATTTTCATACAAAGCTTCTCACAATCTCTCAGTACAATACAATCGCTACACACTAATCAGGACTTGATCTAGCAAATCCATGCACTGATCTCTGCCACCTGCTAGCCTGCCTCTACTGTGCAATCCCTGTTGAAGAATGGCTCTGAATGAACTCAAATCCACCTGGATTTCACTGTGCAATCCTCATTGGCATCTCCATCAATGTGTGGTGCAAACTTGTGCAACACTATAGTCACAACTGATAGTCACACTTGCTCTTTCACCTACCTCTCCACTAGTCTCCACTGAAACTGTCCATGCAATGTAGTTAACTGATGTATTCTTCAGTTGATTAATGAGTTAATAATTAGTGAATTAATTAATAATTAGTGAACTAATTAATAATTAGTGAATTAATTAATAATTAATTCACACCACTCTCATTAGTGTATCAATCAGTTAGACCAGATACAACTAGCTCAACTGTGTCTAACTGAGTTAAACTGAATTCAACTGCACCAACTACTTCTACAACTCCACCAAACTCTGTCACATGAGTTCTAACTGAAGTCTCCATGCAATATCTCCACTTAACCCTCAGGAATAGCGTAATTCATTCTGTCCGCTCCTGTGCCACATCTATGCACTTAACTGAAGTGCTCCAAGAGAATAAGATAATGTTTATAGTCCAAATATTATTAAGAGCTAATAATATTCGACATATCTATTTTTAGAGTGGAAATCTAAAAATAGATTCCTCCCAATATGTCTAAAAATAGAAGTCCATCTATTTTTCTAAATTGACCAACCATCCACAAATAGCATCCTGCAACTCATAGAATATGATCGTTATGTCTAAAAATAGACATAATCTAAAAATAGACTGTGCGCAAAAAATAGCCTGCGGGCCCACTTAGTGAAGGTGACTTCTTTCCACTAAGCTCATCATCTTGTTGCAATCTCAACATATTGCAAGGATCATAACTAATTCTCACAAGCTCCGAATTGAAACATGACATTGGTCTATTCCCAATATTCCTTGGTACGAAAGAATATGCCTCATTTGCTATACTAGGAAAGTCGAAGATGAAAAGCACTTTCTCTTGGATTTTCGGGCCCTTACTCACATTAGTTCTCATTTCCATAACATTTGCCCCACTACCAACCTCCTTGACTTCTTGAGTCAGGAAAACTACAATGACCTAGGAACACTTATTTCCCTCATTTTTGTATCACATAAATAAAATCTTAAATAATCTCACTTAACCGCTTCTTTCTTAAGGTCCAATAGACCATATAGGTCTTAGTGGAAGTTAACCATCATCATCATTATCATCATATAAAAAGTCCATGAAATGTACATCAATTAATTTTATTAATCTATATTTTATCTTTGTAAAAGAACCATTCACACTTTATTATTTTTGTAATAAAATAAATTAATTTAAGGATTAATTTAATCTCGGCATTTTATTAATTTTTTACTAATACCATTTTCAATGTTATTTATATAAATTTATTATACTAAATATATTTTTTTTAAAGTAAAATAGATTAAGCAAAAAGTTTTTCAGGATAAATCACATAATGATTTAGGGTCCACATGTTTAGAACTCCACTCCTAATGAGGTTCATAATCAAGACAAAAATGAACCTCGATGGGGTTCAAAACTAGTCAACCGTAAATCATTGATGTAATTTATCCGGAATTTTTTGCTTAAATTAATTATATTTAACTATATTAATACAGCTTTTATATGTATTAAAAAAAAAAGAGAGATCAACTAACTAAATGAAAAATAAATTATAATTCATTTTAAATTTTATTACACATCGTGTATTATGAAAGGATCTTTCTATGTAAATAAAGAGATCTTATATATTAATTTGATGTTTATAATCATAAATTTTTTTATTTTTTTAAATAAATTAATAAAATTATAATTTATTATTTTTATAGATGAATGTCTTTCGGATTAATGACATCATTAGGATTGAACCACAATAGTTGGTTCAAAATGTCACCAAATCCTAATGATGTGATTAATCTGAAAGACAATCATCTACATTATGGATCACAAAAGCTTTAGATCTAACATTATTACTTTTATAATAAAATAAATAAATTATTTTCTCCTTTATGTCACATAAATTTATAATATTTTTATTATAAAAATATAGAGTTTACACTTTTACAATAAAATAATATAAACGAATGCTATGTGTGCTTCAGTTCAATGCTTCATCAAGATTTCCCTTTCATTTCACAACTATATTTGAAATGGAGAATCAGTGGCCTACTTTATAGTAATGTAAGCGAAGCCAATGCAGAGAGTCGAGAAATCAGTGGAAACGAAAAAATGAGGCAAATACTCTTCTTTTGCTTATCGCTTTTGTCAACATCCCACCCAACTCTAGTGCCCGGAACATCGATTCGATTCGAAGGGGATGAATAAGTAAAGACGACTATCCTCTATACATATAAAATATAAGCGAATATTCTATAAAAAAAATATGTAATTTTCTAGTAAAAATTGTAATTTTTTATATGTATGTAAAAAATAGGAGAATAATGAAATTGGCAAAACAAAATTCAAAAATATGTCGAAAAAAATAATCCATTTGAGAAATTTCACTGCCTAAAATATTTAGAGAAAAACTTCATATGAAAATGAAGAGTGGATAATAATTATCTTTTTTACCTAACCATAGAGCGTCATTCGATGGAATTTATAATTAAGTCCACTATAGGATAATATGAAGTAGACCACGCATGTGAGTTAGAACTACTTTCTAAGTCAATAATTAGGAATGTTAAAGCAACTTGCACTTAGTCAACCATATTGACCAAACTTTCGAAAATTAACTAGGTGAGAGAGGCAACGATAATGCAAAGTTCAACAATTGTATGGTTGTGTTACAATTTTTATGAGGTAGGATTAGAGGTTTTCCATTTTTAGGTTCATTGAGAAGGTTCGCCAAGTAGGTATTTACAAATTCGATCAAATATGCAACCTTGAGCATCAATGAGTGTCAACTTCTACATTCCTTCCATTTGGGTAGTTGAATATGAGTTTGCCATGTTTATGTGGATTCAGATTAGTGTCAGAGTCTCTCCTCTGAGGGACATCTCCATTGAAATTTGTTACTTTCCCCCAGCCTCTTCATCATTTTCCATCCATAACGGCTCATATGGGGAGCCCTTTATAGACTTGTACATCGGCATCACCCAGTACTCCGTTTTTCGGGAAGTCATCCTCCTAGGTGACTATAATGTTCATACTAGAGATCTCCATATCCATCTCCACGATCGATGAGAGGATGTGTTTCATACCCAAGGGATAGATCCAGATTTAGTGGGGCTTCATCGAATGTCAAATGATATTTTGGGGTCCACTACAGTTTATGGTAAGTATCTATTGTAGTTGGGGGAATCACAAGAGTCGTTGATTTTAAGTCTCCCCCATTTCCCAAACTCTCGCTTTTTCACACGTCGTCCATATGATGGGGGTGCGTGTGTAGTTGATTATGTCCTCTCTAGCCAAAAATTTCTCCCTTTTATTCACCATCTCTCGTTCTCCCCCATCCCCCTTGCTGATCATGCATTTTTTTCCTTCTCTCTCCAGTTTGACCCTCCCCTTCCACCCCATCCTTCCCCTCAGGGCCCACCCTAAACCAACTTTCAATTTGACGAAGGTGACGCTGAAATTTCTTCTCTACCCTTGTTTCGGGGAAAATCACCCTAGAGGTTCGTTGGGTTACAACCTCCACAGAGCAGGGGCATGCTACTTAAGAAGGACTCACACAACCATACATGTTCATGAAAAACTAAATAGAGTAGATCGAGGAAGTTACCCGTAGGTCCTACGGTTGAAGCAGATCCCGCGGGGTCCAAACCCCCTGCAACCGTCCTTCCTTCTTAACCTGAAAGACAAGAAGAAACAAGCACGAAGAACTAGTTGTACAGCATATATCTACTCTAAATGTTAGTGAAATCCATATAAAACATTAGATAAACCATAATGAATGCTTAAATAACAATATTCTCATGTATACAAGCAAACACTAACACGTATATTTCGGGAACAAGATGGTACTTCTGTATTATAAATAGCATGTACAGAAATAACAAGTGGAGAGATCACCTGAATCCTTCCATGATCTTCGAGCAGACCGTCGTCCGGATCCGTCCCACCCTTGCCTCGCTAAGATTCCTTCCAAACTAGTGCATACGAGATGACATATAGGAAGATGAGCATCTCCAGGAAACAAAGGTTTCTTATAATGAACTGGGAAGTGCAGGAGGCACGGGAATTTAGACTTGGATAGGGAATACCAACAGAGTATAATATCAATAATTTCTCTCTCTCCCTTAGGCCATGCACATGAGGGGCTTTTATACTCCCTCAAAGTAGTTTCAACAGTTGGAAACAGTTGGCCACGTGTTGGGGTGGTTGAACTACCTGAGTAACCATCAACCCAGCGCGAAAATAGGGAATTTTTATATATTTTTTAATGATTTTAATGGCATACATGGAAAAGTGCATGTGGACTCGCTTATACACGCGGAAAAGTCTTGGCATAACCGCGTATGGGGATTTTTACACTGTTTTTAAGTGAATTTGTCCAAGTCTGTAGGAATGGGTGCCCAAAGCCATAAAAGCAATCATGAATCATATGAAGGTGAGAAATGATGCTATAACAGATGCCCCCTAATATATGAGGTCAGAAAGGGTACATGATGGCCGAAATGTATTATGCACATAGAAAGAACTTCGCAAGGACAAGAGAGGACTTCACCAGATTTCAGCCTGCCAAAAACCAATGAAAGAAAACAGAGAGTCAACTCATGCTGAGGCGGGCATACCATGCTCAGTAAAAAATACATCATATGGAAAGTACTGAATAGATCTGATATGTATCTGAAGTATAGCTAGCTGAAGAAGTACATAATGGTCTCATGACATGGCTGGGAAATAAGTAAGATCATCCCAAGTATCACATATGAAAGCGATCAGGATGGTGCAGCGGATGTACGATCATATAAGTATTGAATCTCCAAGTACTAGAATCCTCGTGAACAGCGGTACAATCCATAACAGAATTGGCAACATATAGCAATTCTTGTATCTTGACTGCAAAATATAAGGGTGGTGGCATCATGTGGCGAATGATTTATCGAAGTAGACGAAAGAAAGTGAGTCTGAGATTTCCGATCACTATGGCACAATTCTACACAATGGGAATAAATGAGCTGAAGTCGACCATGTGAGAAATGGTTGGATTACCGGGCAATGATGTATCTCACAGATTAATACTTGTAGAACAATAAAATAATGAAAATGATCCGAATTGCACGACTGAAAATCTGACAAGTGTGAATGAATGAGTTGAAGTCAAACACTTGAAAGAATCTACCAATCAGGAGGCAATGATGAATCCCCACTGTCGATAGCGAAGAGTCTGCCACTAATGACTGCAAACCCTAAGGTAATGACAAAAGACTCTAGATCTTATTCCCAGAGCAATGAGTCGGAGTCGATGGGAAAAGATCTGCTGGAAGGAAGGCATTAAGGCATCCCACATCAGTCCAGCGCGAGTGTAACCCGCAGGCCAAGATTTTGAAGGAATCGGACGAAGGAGAGTGATGGAACCAAAACCGAAGTACGTTTCCGACGTGCACAAGATGAAGCTAGCGCACGGAAGAAACCCTCTGAACCAACCAATAATGAAAGCTGACACATAGGCGAGAAATCCACCGATAGGGTCAAATGGAAATCAAGGTACTGCACGAATCCCAAGTGTGATAATGTGTGCTGACGTCGAACACAGGGGAAACCACTCAGTCAAAGACCCATGATGATGATCAAATGCTAAGAACGAGGTCACCTATCAATGATGGAAATAGGCCCAAGGTGCGGCTCTAGGTTTGCTCTCGGAGCAATGTGTCGTAGTCGATAAGAGACAAACCCGCCGGCAAGAAGTCAATGGGGACCTTCTCAAACCAGCACGAGCAGAAGACCAAAACATCTGATGTGATAGAACAAGATACTAACCAGACAGAAGAAATGACTGAATAATAGTGAACACCCTTTAATGTTGTGGCCTAAGTTAACTTCCCATAGCTTAGAGCTCATGATGACCATGGTAAAAGTGATGACCTTGTATAAGTGCAGTTATGGGAAGTAAACAACTCTCATATGATTGGAAGAGATATTAAACAGCAGGGAGAAACGACAAATGAGAGTGGTAAAGAAATTTGAACTAGTCAAAAACTAAACCATCCCAAATGAAATATATAAGTATGTGTGTGCTTTGTTCAGGGCGACAAACTGACTACTGTCTTTTCATCAAACAATGAAGATACAAAATAAGTTCACCTTCTTTTGTTATATTTGATTTTTGTCTTTCCATCCTTTGAAAAAAGATAAAAGAATGCTATGGTACATATGGATAAGAGCAGTATCAGCATCAGAATCACACTAGTTCCTGGGATTGGAAAAATCCTATGCTCAATGCAAGGTGGCGGAAACTGGTAAGCGATACTCAGAGGAACGTTCCATCCATCGGTAAAAGGGTGTCAAGTCGTGATAGCTAAGTGCATGCAATGGTTAACTTGTACATATATTCAAGGTCAAAAGTTGGCTTAAACATCGAGTCCAAATGAAGCCGGCTAAAGGCCAGGATAAACAAGTAGCCAATATGCAATGCAGTAATACAACTTAACGACACCAGGGAGCCTCTAGGGTAAAAGCCAGAAAAAATGATAAGTGATGAAGAAGAAGAATGAAGCTTCAGCACATAAGACATGGCGGGACTAAAGAGGACTCCCGAGCCTACATAAAAAGCAGCATGGGCAACAGGTGATAGCGAGGAACTAACTAGGAAGCCCATGTAAAGGAAGGCTCTACCATCAAGTCATGATTAAATAATCGGCGAGTGAAATGGGTGTAATACTCATGACCTGATGGGATCGACCCTAAGGCAAGTGATCGGTATGGAGGCTAGTATGCAAGATGCAACGGAGAATGATTTCCCTAACCTATATGCCAGTGAAGATCATATACCTGCCGTGACGAGTCGGTAATCATGGATCAAAAACCGGGAAAAATCTCAAAATCGTCAAAATGTACCTGAAAACATACCAAACTGGGCACTTCCAAGCATCCGAGTTATGCAGCTTAAGATAGATCGAAAAAATAAGCATAAGGAATTTTTGAGAAAATTTTCAACTTTTTAGCCATAAATAGACAAATTACCTCATATTTGGTTCATTATTGCATTGCTGATTTGGAAAAAGTGCTCTGGAGCAAAAAAATTCTTTCATCAAATCAGGAACAACCGACCGTCGAAACGCACTGATTTTTCAGGTAGGCTCCTCAATCATCCTGTTTATTCATTTTGTCCGTTTGGAAATTAAAATTTAGTGATTTTCACCATTAAAACCCTTGCTAAAAAACGCGGACTTGCGCATACGCGGGTTCATAATAGGAAAGTCGCGTATACACGCGACTGTGCAAAGAAAAAGTCGCGTATGCGCAGGTCCGAATCAAAAAATGCGTGGCTAATGCATGATTTAATGAATTTTGACAGGATGACAATCTCATGGAGAGAGCGTGAACACAGCGCAATTGATCAAGAGGTCATGCAAGATCGATCATCGCAAAATATTCTTCGGAATTGCGGATTATTCAAATTCTTCAAAATACCAAATATGAAAAGCAATGTTCGGTTGCTAGAAATGCTCGTCAATTATTGGGAACCAGACCAGGATTGCTTCATTATAGATCAGATGCCAATACGCATTGAAGTGGAAGACATATATTTTATCACTAGACTCTCCCGGAGGGGAGAACTAGTAGACTTGCACGGGAAGCCCCTGGGAGGGCTAACCGTGGAAGATTATTTCCACGTGTATTGCGTAGAGGGTTCCAAGAAAGTTGGAACTCAGATTGCGATTAAATATTTGAGGGATTTGCACATGAAAATCCTCCTTTTCACCATCGGCAGAGTGGCAGGATCTGCCTCCCTGCATCAGGCGTCCAGGACGCAAATGAGCATAGCAGTAGAATGCTTGACTCATGTGTATGATTGGTGCACAGCCCTATTACTGAACATGAAGCAACAGTTGACCTCAATCCGCCAAGCAAAGACCAAACACTTTGGCTATGGTACCATTTTGATAACATTCTTCTTTGAGAAGATACCAGCATTGAGACCCAGAGTTATCTCTACCATCAGTAGCCCGCGGGACCCAAGAATTGCCCGTTGGGCGGATATGATGAAGAGATTGGGGGGTAGTGAAGTACCCCGGACCACATGGGACGATGAGTTCTTCCTTTGGTGGGGAGAACAAATCATCGCGGTGGACGACTATCCCTATGCCGGGATGGACTTTCGTGGAGATCCAGATCTAGTTCTTCCACCAAGCACAGCATGGGGCACAGTTGGTAAGTTTGCAAAAATTTTTGACTTATATAATTTTTTGGATTTTTTTCAAATATATATGAAAAAATGAAAAACAAACATGTTTTTGATTGGATTCATAATGACTGACAATTCAAAATGATCATGATTTAGATGTTGGACCAGTTCGACCTGAGGGTCTCCCGCGCCACAAGCGTCGCAGGGGCGAAGCAGATACAGTGGATTCAGATAGGATGCTCCAGGCTATGCAGAGGAATTTGGAGGGGTTAACCCGCCAAATACCTATGGCTGCCGTGGAAGACCTGCCGGAAGCCATCCAGAGACGGGTGGTAGGAGTGCCCCGAGACTGGGTACGATTATTCCGCTGAGTTGCCACCGCGGTCACGTTCTATAGGAACACGACTTCTGGGCAGGGACCTCAGGAGTTGACAGATATTATGTATTAGATGACTGTATATTCTTTTTTAGACTGAACATGGTCGGGCATCAGCCCAAGTTTTGTATGACCTTATGGATCCAAATTTTGTAAAGTTTTTGAACACTCTGATGATATATATACAGCGATATTTGATGTGATGTGATAAATGTATCAAAATGTATGATGTTTTTGATGATTAAATTTTATTGTATGGAATGATTAATATGCCAATCCAAAGCCTGATTAGCTAATGAGTCAGCTAACCAATTTTCAGCTCGAGGAATATGAATGAAAGTTAAAAATTGAAATGATCTTTGTAACAAATGTGCCCTCAAGAACAATCGTAATAAAAATGGATCTCGAACCCGATAAGTGTTGTTCAACTGCGACACCATCAGCTGAGAGTCCAAGAAAACTACCAATGAATCAACACCCAAAGATATTGCCTCCGAGAGTAGATAAACAATTGCAGTGTATTCTGCTATATTATTGGAAGTAGGACCAATGCAGACCCCTCTTGATACTAACAGCTGACCGGAAGGATAATGAAGCACCCAAGTCGCGGAAGCTAAGTTCCGGGTGTGTCTACTAGCACCATCGGCGAAACCAAAATGACTCATGACATCCAACACAACCTGCCAAAGTAGATCAAAAACATCACCAACTCATCAAAGATCGAAAATCAACCAGATATGTACAAAGCAAAAACTACTATATACAAAAGCAACATGCCAGGCCGAAGCCTAGGCATAATACTTCTTCAAATAGAGCCCATTTCGGGGCTTCGGCAACTCGTTCCCTTCGAAATCAACCAAGGTATAAGCTCCTTTCTTAAGGACTTTTTTAACGATATAGGGGCCATACCACATAGACTTAAACTTTCCTGCCCCCAAGGCATCTTTTTCTTGGGCATAGACCAAAACAAGGTCACCTTCCGAAAAGACCCTAGGCTTGACCGCCTTATCGTACTGAACTTTTACTCGGTTTTTATGCGCTTCATTCATCGTGGCGGCATCTCGACGCTGCTCATCGAGATGTTCCAGATGAAGAAGTCGTTCTGCCAGACTGGAAGTGTCAGGAAGAAGCTCAACAGCTAATTTAAGGGAAGGAATCTCGCATTCAATGGGAAATACGGATTCCACCCCGTGGACTAACTGAAACGGAGTAAAGCCAGTTGCAGTTTTCACTGACGTCCTGTATGCCCAAAGTGCAGGATATAGCATAATATGCCAGTTGGATCTATGTTTATCAATTGTCCTTTGAAGAATTGTCTTCAAGGATTTATTCACGGCTTCCACTTGCCCATTGGCTTGAGGATAATATGGAGATGAATGCTCCTGCCGGAAACCCAATTTGAGAGCCAAATCAGCCATCATACTATTCTGAAAATGAATGCCATGATCAGTGACAATCTCTCTAGGAATACCAAAACGAGCAATAACCTGGTTGAAAAGAAAAAGAGCTGCAGTCTCACCATCGTTCCCAAAAGTAGGCATAGCCTCGACCCACTTCGTAAAGTAGTCTACTGCTACAATAATGTACTTGTGACCTTTTGCCGAGGGCGGGTTACAAGTAGTATAATCAATACCCCACTTTGTAAAGGGACCGACAGTAATGACTGGAAAAAGCGGAGCTGGATGAGCGCGCATTTTTCGAGTATAGACTTGACACGGATGACACTTTTTGACCGATGCAATACAATCCTTGAAAATCGAGGGCCAAAAGTATCCAGCACGCATAATCTTTTGGGCTGTAGCAAGCCCAGATAAATGACCCCCACAAGCTCCACTGTGAGAATCATTGAGCACAGCCTCAGCTTCTTCGAGAGTTAAGCAGCGTCTTAGGATTGAATCAACCCCTCGACGGTATAAAGCATCACCAATAATCAAATAATTCTTGGCCAAGTGACGCAACTTACGACGCTCATCTTTCGAAAAAGTAGGGGAAACTTCGCAGTCTGGAGATATACAAAGATATCTCCGTACCAAGGATCCTGTGAAGAGATAAGAAACAAGTGTTCGTCCGGAAAGGACTCATCATAGATCATCTCTTCTCCACAGGGCAGCTCGGAGATCAATTCCGCAAAAACCAATGATTTCTTGGATTTGGCAAACAGAAACTCAAGATCAAATTCCTGTAAAATCACAATCCATCGATTGTATTTGCCCCCAATCACTCGCCTACTGAGGACAAACTGAAATGGATTGGCAGCTGCCAAAACATAAGTTTTGCGAAGAATAATATAATGCCGGAGTCACTGCACAGCATGAATTGCTGCTAAAGCTAATTTTTCTATCGGAGTGTACCGAAGTTCAGGTCCTACCAGTCCTCGACTAAGGTAGTAAATAACATGCTCTACAAGAGCATCATCCTCCTGAACCAGAACCATACCAATAGTAGATTCTGCTGCTGCCAGATACAAAAGGAAATCCCTGCTATAATCAGGTGGACTCAGTAAAGGAGCAGAGGTCAATGCTTTCTTCAAAGCATCAAATGAGCGTTGAGCGTAGTTGTCCCAAAGAAAAGGAACTCCTTTCTTCAACAATCTCATAAATCCCTTTGTAACTTCAGCATAATTGACGATAAACCTCCGAATAAAATTAGACTTTCCTTGTAGACTTTGAAGCTGACGGATGGAGGACGGGGGAGGAAACCGAAGTATTGCCTCAACCTTGAAGGGATCTACCCTTATCCCTTCCCTAGACACAATGAATCCCAATAACCAGCCGGATGTAACCGCAAAAACGCACTTGTTCGGATTCAATCTAATCTTATAGAAACAACATCTTTCAAATATTTGCCGGAGGTGACCAGGATGATCCATCCTCTTTCGAGAATGAGCAGCTAAATCATCTAAGTATGCCTCGATAATCTTTTTGATGTCATGGAAGGCGTATGACATGGCCCGCTGAAAGGTAGCCCCAGCATTTTTAAGACCAAAAGGCATCTTCTTGTATGCAAATGTACCCCAGGGACAAATAAAGGCAATCTTATGTTGATCTTCAGGACGGATAGTAATTTGATTATATCCGGAGAAACCGTCCATGAAGGAGAAAATCTCATTACCGGCACACTCGTCAATGATCTGATCGATAAATGGTGTGGGGTAATTATCTTTAGGACATGCTTTATTTAGGTCTCTAAAATCAATGCACACTCGAATCGTTCCTTGCTTTTTATCTACGGGAACGGGATTTGAAACCCATTCAGTCAAAGGAACAGGGAAAATGAATCCTGCCTTAAGCAGCTTCTCAACTTCAGCTTTGATAGCTGCTGCCTTCCTAGGATTGACCGGATGAAGTTTTTGCCTCACCGGCTTAGCGTTTTCATACGTCTTGATCTCATGCTGGACAATAGATGGGTCTATTCCAGGCATTTCCTCATAAGACCAAGCGAATACATCTCTATACTCTTTAAAGAGCTCGGTGTAAATTTGAACCTCTTCACGGGAACATTCAGCTCCAATGAACACATTCTCGATAATATTGGGATCCCTGGAAATGTTCACCGAGATAGTAGGAGAAATCACAGCCATGTTCCCTTCAGCATAAACCTGTGTTGGTGCTAAGGGGTTCAAGACTGGGTGAACAGGACCAGGAGACGGAGGACTTGGAAAACTTGTTTCAACTTCGCTCAAGTCAGGTAAGAAGTAAGACCGATGATGCAAATCATCCCACGGTCTATCTATACCAGTCATGGCTTCCAGGATGGCCTCTTCAGATGGAAGAGTGGTATCAAGACAATCCTGGGCAGAAGAAGAACTAAGCGTCCAAGCCGGAGCCACATCACCATCCAACTCTTCTGGTGAAAGAGGAGCTGGGATGGATTCTGCAGTGTCAACAATAGACTGATATGCAAT
Source organism: Pinus albicaulis (assembly GCA_034641835.2). NCBI lineage: Eukaryota > Viridiplantae > Streptophyta > Pinopsida > Pinales > Pinaceae > Pinus > Pinus albicaulis. The sequence goes on from JAXQQM020075868.1 coordinate 122,201, forward strand.
CTCAGCTGCAGAAATCGGAAATGCCATTCCACCCACTTGAACTTCCGCTAATGTGGCAGTAGGGGAAGGTAAGGTCCAAGGGTCTGAAAAATAATGAGTTCGAAAGAACTCTCTTCGAAGGGGAGCCTTGGAGGATGAAATAGAATTAATATGCACCGTAGGAGGAGGAAGATCGAAAGTACCCATCAGGGAAGAATACATTCCAACTCCTAGATTCTCAACAGGCACCTTAGTATTATCCAACTTAGGAACGGATGAGTCAGAAGGCGCATTCAGGTCTACCTGAGGACAGTCCAGTTGATCCACTATAACGATCCTCCCTTCGTGGGGGAAACATACAATTCGAAATAATGAGGATGCAATGGCATCCATCTCATATATCCAGTTCCTCCCCAACAGAAGGTTGTAGTCCAAGGCTGCATCCACTACCTCAACCTCTATGTTAACAGTTTTTCCCCCAACACAGATGGGCAAAGCTGGGACAATACCATGGGGTCTGTGAGAATGGCCATCGAACGCAGTAAGAACAGTGCTAGATGGAACAACTTTGGGAGATCCAAGTGTCTTCCAGCATGCGAGAGACATCACGCATGTGGAAGCACCCTCATCAACAACCGTCCGAAAGATGTTACACTTCTGGTACGATGATTTAATATGAAAAGCCATGTGATGAGGAAGTCTCTTCTTAAAATTAGTCATATCAAAAGTAATCAGAAGAGAATTTTTGGATCAATAGCCCCAATGGCAGTGAGCAAAGCACTGCGCTGAGCCGGACAAGACTGGAGTACCTCTAAAGCTGACATAGCACAAGGACTCTGCGCCAGATCTTCCACAATCGAGTAGTTCTGGGCAGCCCTAGCATTTGGATTAATCGTTGATCACTTAGAAGATGCTTTGGGCATCCGAGGCATAGACTCAACAGTAGGCTTCGTAATGTGAAGCGGCTCGGTAGCATCAGGAACATCCTTAGCTTTCGAAGACTCTTCTCCGCCATAATCACGGGATCTCGTAGCGATATCCGCGTGAGCACTCATCATGAAAATGTTCGATGGAATTTCCCCTTCCTGGGTGCCCCCAGAGGAAGCCCCAGGATTTTGGTTTGCGCCAACAACTAGCTGTTGCCCTTGGGGAAAAGGGTTTGTTAACACAGCCTGGGAACTAGAAGAACCCTGCTGTGCTAACAAGCGCTGCGCATCCTGAATTTTAGGGCAAAGGTGCGTAAGATGGTCTCCAGCACATAACTTGCATGGAAACTTCACTTTCTTCTTCTCCTTTGGACCCTCACCAACATGCTCGTTGGTTTTATTCGCATTACCCTTCCCGTTCTTGCCCTTCTTCTTATTATTTCGTCCCTTCTTCTTCCCTTCGGATTGTTGATTTCCTTTGGGATCAGAAGCTTGGACAGCATTTATGGACAAAGACTGGGAAGGCGATGACTCAGCAGGCACAGCCTGACCAGAAGGAGCAGATTGTAAAGACAACTGCTGCAGTTGAGTAAGCAGGCTGGCTGCACCACTATTGATCGACCCGATAAGCCCATCACCATGCGGACCAGGCTTAGTTTTGGATAAATCTAATTTGGAGCGAGGAGCATTGGGAAAATATTTATAGAGGACCCCAGACTGAGAATAGATCAGTTCCAGCTGCTGGGCCCTAAAAATGGCCTGCTCCTCAGAAAATACCCCAGATAGGGATACATCTTTTGAAATGTCTGACTGTAGAGATTTCAGAAACCATTCGAGAAGGAATTCTCCTGGAATATGAGCTTTAATAAGCCTCTTCCTTCTCCTCCATTCCTGAATGTGATCAGAAATGTGAGTTGCCTCATCCTGCTTAAAATTAGCTAGGAGTTCGGTCCCAGCCTCATATCTGACAGGAAACTAAAAATGGTTTAGAAATGTGACATCCAGTTCTCCAAATGTAGCAAAACTACCCCCAGTGAGCTCGATATACCATTTGGCAGCGTTTCCAGTTAGGGTGCGTTGAAATAATCTCAACCTAATCGAATCATCGATCAGGGAGTTCGAAGAACACCATAAGTGGAAAGTGGTAATGTGGTCAGCCGGATCTTCTCCATTCTTACCTTCAAACTTTGGAATGTCTGAAGGAAGTTTGGTGGGAACCGGAGGCCACCCCGGACCATAACGAATCGGATCATTAGTCAACTTCGACAGATCTGGCAAGTTTAACGTTGCCAGAAAAGGTAAGCGAGGCGGAGCCTGAGGATTCCATCCTTGATGGGATGGATTCCCAACATTCTGAAAAGAATAACCTGGATTTGATGAGGCACCAAGTTGCCAGAAAGAATTCGTAGAAAAAGGAGAAGAACCTCCTCCCCACGCCGAGTTACCAAAGCCCAGACCAGTTCCCCCCGCTGAAGTATTAAATGAAGAGGAAAGCCCCTGGTAGGGGTTCCAAGCATTAGAGAGAGGAGAAAAAGTCTGATAAGCACTTGACGAAGGGAAAGAAGCATTCCCTTGATGACCTGCGTAAAACTGATTCCCTGCCCCCGCTGTAGTGAATACAGGGTTCCAACCTGTAAAAGTAGTCGAACTTTGCCCCCCAGACCAAGGGTTGAAACTCTGGGTCTGAGAAGTAAACGGAAAGGACCCTAAAGAAGGATTCGAACTAGGAATGTGTCTAGTTCCGAAGGGGAACCCTTGAAACGAAGCTGATCCACTAGCCATGGAAGACATGGGTGTAGATCCAGCTGAAGCAGTGGAAAAGGAAAAAGAAGGAATCCCACTAGTGGGCATTCCAAAACAGAAGGGACCAGATTGAGAAGGATGTGCTTGGGTGAAACCAAAGACAAACACAGCAGCACTAGAAGCAATCGAAGATGAAGCAATAGTGCCCCCTGCTTCAACAGAAGCAGGAGTCTGAATGCCTGCAGCACTCACAGCAGAAGCCGCGTTCCCAGTGGTGGCCATCGAAAGGTAGGAATGATACGGAAGATCTTCCGGTCTCTCTGACTCAGGTCCGATGTACTGAACAACGAATGGATAATTAGGAGGAAGAGGAGATGGACCTGACGCAGGACGTTCAGGTATGTCTTCAATTTGAAAATCTTCTTCCTGAGGAAATAAAACTCGCGAGGTGAGCGGAACGCTCCTCTCGGAACCGACACCAGAATCAGCTATGAAACCTTCAGACCTCTGTGGAGGATCTCTCTCCACTGCGTCAGACGCCACAGGGCGGTAACCACCTGCTAAATCACTCCTACGCCTTCTCGAAGAAGGCTCTGAACTCTTGGGAGATAACGCCCGGATTCTCCTCGATCGACGAGGCGCTTGATCAGCCACTTTTATAGATTTTAAATTAGACTCAAAAAAGTGAAAAGCTAGGCAAGCTAGGAGCAAAGAGCACTCACTAAAATAAAAATCCCTGAAATACAATCAAGCAAACAGCCTCCAAGTATTTCCGCTCCGGGTGATGAGGACCGGACACCAAAATATAGGAAAGCGAAATATAGACCTCCCGAAAGCAGTCTGGGATAATTACGGCCCAGAACAACTAGCGAAGGTATCAGAAACAGTTACGCCGACCTCCTAACGACAGCCTTTGTCGGCTCAAGCACCCAAGCTTCGCAAGGGCACCCCCCAGAAGTACTGCTGAAAGTGATGCGACGTCTGCCTCAGGTACCACGGGTATTCCCCCCCGCAGTCACCTGTGTGGAACCTAGGAGTGGAAACTATGGGCACCAATCCATGTCAGAAGCCGGGCGGAACGGTCTTGAGGTCAGATTCAGCTAATCGGAGGGGGGGTATCCCTCTTCTCAGCCTTCACTTCCCCTCGTGCTTGACTCTCTGGAGGAGAGATTTCCCGGTCCACCTAACGGAGTTGGATTTCGCTCATTTAATCAACTTCTATGTTTTGTTTGAGCGGCCTTGGAGAGTTAACTCTCCACTCACCTATTCCAAGGCCCTACAACCTAGCTAGTTGGTGTATGACACTTAGAAAACTTGCTAGTTGATTTTAAATTATATCGCTTATTTTAATGGGCTGTTATGTTAAGTCACAAGGATGCGGAGATGAAACTTATGGTGTTTTTGACGCAGAAAGAAATTAATAAAACCCAAACTACATGCAAATGCAGTTATTGTCTTTTGATGAAAAGCAACTTCTATACAGGTTCTACGAGACTAAAAATTGTATTTCTCTTTTCAGATAACAAACTCACACTCACAAAAACTACGAAAATGACTAAATGCTTAAATGCACCTAATGCAAATCACTACAAGCATGCAAATTCTAAGATGCAAAATCTCCTAAAGCAGAGTGAAATTTCCCAAAAGCTCCTTCAGTTTTAATTCTTTTTGGTTGTCCAAAAAGCTAGTTCCCGAAAACAAGAACTCTTAATATGAAGACACCAAAAACGCTTAAAAACAAAAAAGAAGAAATCAATGACAACTTCTTTCCAAAATCAAGCCAAAAACCAAAAGCAAGAAACTTCAAAAAAGCTTCAAAAGATATAGCGAAACGAAAACAAAAATGCAACAACAAAAGCAAGAAACAAGACAAAATGTTTTTTAAGCTTTTGAAATGCAAAAACAAAAGCAAAGAAAAAATGTTTTTTGAGCTTTTGAGTTTTATAAAGAAAGAGCTTGAAAATACCAAGCAAAACTATCAAATTCCAAGCCAAACAATACTGAATTTCAATCACAAACTTCAACAATGCTCCCAAACCCTATAAGGCTAACTAGTAGCAAGATCAATAAGAGCAACTGAAGACAAGAAAACTCAGCCACTCAGCCTAGAAGAATAGTACAACCTTGCCACAAACAAAAACTTCGAAGAAGCAAGAAAGACTCTTGAAAAGTTGCAACAAGACCTAGCCTACAGAACTCAGAAAACCAACCAAGAAACGGGCAAAAAACGTAGTGCAAAGCAAAACAGAAAGATTGGAACGAGTAAATGAGCAAAAGCTCTCTGTTCTGATAAAGCAGAACAGCCAAGAATACTCAGAAAGATATCTTGGTACTCAAACCAGGAGTGCCAGCACCAACAACAACACTTTGCCAAAAAGACTAGTTTTCAATCAAACGAAAGAGATAAAAGACCAAAGACCACTTCCTTCACAATCCAGAGGGTACAAAGACACTGTAGAAACAGGTCTCCACAGCCAGAAAGGACTAAAAAGTCAAGAAACCCAAAATTTCAAAATCTGCCTAGGTATACGCTACTTCACAGTTTAGCAACAAGCGTGCATACGCGACTGTGCTAAAGGAAACACGCGTATACGTGAATCCCTTTAGACAAACTTGCGTGTATATGCGACTGTGTGCAGAAAAAAGCGCGTATATAAAGGTAGATGATGAAAAAACAAAAAGGATCAAGCCTGGATAAGAAACCAGGACTTCAGACTGACTGAGAAATAGTAAATTGGACTGCAAATGAAAGTTAAAACTGTTGGAAACCTATCAAACAGCTGAAACCACCCAACAGGGGAATCACAAGAATGCGATCCCCAGCAGAGTCGCCAATTCTGTTTCGGGGAAAATCACCCTAGAGGTTCATTGGGTTACAACCTCCACAGAGCAGGGACATGCTACTTAAGAAGGACTCACACAACCATACATGTTCATGAAAAACTAAATAGAGTAGATCGAGGAAGTTACCCGTAGGTTCTACGGTTGAAGCAGATCCCGCGGAGTCCAAACCCCCTGCAACCGTCCTTCCTTCTTAACCTGAAAGACAAGAAGAAACAAGCACGAAGAACTGGTTGTACAGCATATATCTACTCTAAATGTTAGTGAAATCCATATAAAACATTAGATAAACCATAATGAATGCTTAAATAACAATATTCTCATGTATACAAGCAGACACTAACACGTATATTTCGGGAACAAGATGGTACTTCTGTATTATAAATAGCATGTACAAAAATAACAAGTGGAGAGATCACCTGAATCCTTCCACGATCTTCGAGCAGACCGTCGTCCGGATCCGTCCCACCCTTGCCTCGCTAAGATTCCTTCCAAACTGGTGCATACGAGATGACATATATGAAGATGAGCATCTCCAAGAAACAAAGGTTTCCTATAATGAACTGGGAAGTGCAGGAGGCACGGGAATTCAGACTTGGATAGGGAATACCAATAGAGTATAATATCAATAATTTCTCTCTCTCCCTTAGGCCATGCACATGAGGGGATTTTATACTCCCTCAAAGTAGTTTCAACAGTTGGAAACAGTTGGCCACGTGTTGGGGTGGTTGAACTACCTGAGTAACCATCAACCCAACGTGAAAATAGGGAATTTTTATATATTTTTTAATGATTTTAATGGCATACGCGGAAAAGTGCATGTGGACTCGCGTATACACGCGGAAAAGTCTGGGCATAATTGCGTATGGGGATTTTTACACTGTTTTTAAGTGAATTTGTCCAAGTTTGTAGGAATGGGTGCCCAAAGCCATAAAAGCAATCATGAATCATATGAAGGTGAGAAATGATGCTATAACAAC
>JAXQQM020070816.1:0-83931 GCA_034641835.2 Pinus albicaulis
AATAGGGGTTTTAAATACGAGTGGGGGGTGTTTGAAATGCGGGGCCCGGCGTATATTCAAGCAGAAGCGCTTAATCATAATGTGACGCCATGGTTATATGATAGCAGAGGGTAAGGTTTAAAAGGTGGGGGGTTAAAAAACATATAAGGGGTCGAGTTTTTTAAATAAACAGGGTCTATTTAAAAGGGTGGGTCCCGAATAAATTAAATTTGTTTTTAAAACAATGTAAAAATGGGTTTTTTACATTGTTTTAATGGAAGAAAGGGAATGAATGAAGGGGAGAGGATTTTGGGATTTTAGCATAGGGAAGGATATTTTTAAGAAGGGGAAAAGGCCAGGAATGAGGGGATTAGGGGTAGAAAAGAGATTTCAGAACATGAGAGAAATATTAATAGGTAAATTGAAATATAATGGATAGGTTAAATGAAAATAATGAAGGCAGTGTGATTTCTGATAATAAATGATAGTTAGGGAATGTTATTTTCAGCAGACTGTAGAAAATCCATAGTCATCTAGTGATTATGTAGAATACAGGAGACTAACATCCTGCACCCTCACAACTGTCTCACACTGACCTGGACAAAATCGACCAACACTTAGCCAATTCTCAGCCTCTAATCAACCGGCCTTGCTTGCACAATTCATATGGAATGGAATCCCTATTCTTTAGGAATTTCAGCCTTCCAAAATGACGCAAGGATCATGGGCAATCTAATGGATGTCTGGTTGCATGCGGGCAACCTACTAATGATACAAATGATAGTTAACATCCCTTTAACCCTTGTCTCAACTGGGTCTAGGCCCAGGCGACATGCATCTGTATTAATAGTAAATCATCGATTTGCATGGAACATCACTAATTGTGAATTAAATATGATTTAACTCACTTGATCTTCACTAGTGCAAAAAATAGTCACAACTAGTTCAATTGACTTTAACTCACCTAACTGAGTTAACTGATTACTCATGCATTAAACTAATGCACTAACTGAAACACGAATTCCATAACTAATATAATCACTCTACATGCCTCACCAACCACCCTCAATTCGAAATTCATGAGCTAACTGAGTTTATCACACTCAAATAAATTTTACAAGTGATTATGAGATAAGATTACATTTTATTGTCCAATTTAATTAAGGGAAAATTAATTTAGACACTGCACCAATTTATTAATTAAATTGGCTTTCACACTAATGTCTCACTAGGACTTTGTGGTCAGGTAGTGTGTGTGCTACAATTTCTTGTTGACTTTAAGTATAACTTTAGAATTATTAAAATTGTAATACTAACTGACGAAGATAGTTGTTGAAATTTATTAATTGTCATTTATAGCAATAATTCAGGGAGTGATCAAGATGGTCATCAAATTTGTGAAGTTCAAATGTGCGACATCGATCGACATCAACTTCAGATTCTACTCCAGCAACTATGTTGCAAAAGCACCAATCAAGACATCTTCAAGTTGACCTGTGACAGAAACAACAAAGTTTGTTAGAAGACTTATGTAATAAAACTTGTCCTAAGTCTTAACTATAAAGGGCTAAATGTCAATAGTCTGCTTTTGTAAACCTTAATGGATAAACAGATCCTAAGGCAAAAGACTTAATTTAAATCCTAGGTCTAGACTTAAGTCCTAAAGTCTATGTAGAAATTTGAATAACTGATATGTTATCCACCGAGATTCTCCTGATCACACACTATTTTAGCTTCATGCATAATACAGAATCTCTTCTACCATTGATCATCACATGCGGAAATAAAATCAATTGCATGCACACATTAAAGCCATAAAAATTCACACATATGAACATAGTGTTTCATGGGAAAGCTTAAAGCTGAAAACCCCCAACAATCTGTATATTATACATGTCATGGAGATCATGTAACAATCATAGTACAAAGCTCTTTGCAAGCTCTCATGCACTACCTCCCTTGCTACACACCATCAAGCTAGATCTAGCAAAACTCATGCTCCAACCTTTAGCCACTTGATAGCCAACCTCTGTTGCATAATCAATGTTTGTAGGATGGCTCATTAAGTAACTTGAACCACACGGCTTTTCTTTGCGCAATCCTCATGGGCTCCTCCAATCCTTTGGATTTATTTGCAAATATGCAATAATATAGTCACAACTGATAGTTAACCTGCTCTTTCACCTATCTCTGCACTGGTCTCCACTGAAACTGTCCATGCACTGAAGTTAACTGATGTATTATTTAGTTGATTAATGAGTTTATAATTAGTGAATTAATTAATAATTAATTCACACCACTCTTCACTAGTGTATTAATCAGTTAGACTAAATACAACTAGTTCTACTATGTTTAGATTAGTTAAAGTGAACACAACTCCATTAACTCCTCAATCAACTCCACCAAACTCTCTCACATGAGTTCTATTTGAAGTATCCATGAAATTGTTGAAAATCATGACAAAGATGATGGAGCTTGGTGAAATGAAGTCGCCTTCACTAAGTGGGCCTTGAGGCTAATTCTGGCGCAAAATCTATTTTTAGACTATGTCTATTTTTAGACATATGGAGCATGGTTCGGGGATTCGATTTTGAGATTCTTGAAGTATATGTCATGTTGGTAAAAATAGATGAGACTCGAGTTTTGAGGTCAAAGAGGTCGAAGTCTATTTTTAGACTGCCTCTCCTTAAAACAGGGAAGTCAAATATTATTTACCCTTAATAATATTTAGACTATAAACTTTAGTTTATTCTCTTGGAGCACTTCAGTTCGAGCTACAGAAGTGGCTCATGCATCTGACAGAGGAATTACGCTATTCCCAAGGGTTTGATGGCATCATGCATGGTTTACTTCAGTTAGGACTTCAGTGGCAGAAGTTTGGTGGAGTTAATGAGACAGCTAGTGGAGTTGTGTTCTGTTTATTTTAGTTGAACTAGTTGAGATTAGTTTAACTAGCTAATCGATTAGTTATGAGTGGAGTGAATTAAATATTATTTAATTCATTAATTAGTAACTCATTATTCAACTCAAGAACACATCAGTTCACTACAGTGCATGATCAGTTCGGTGGAGACCAGTGAAAGAGGTAGATGAAAGGGTGGAGTTAGCTATCAGTTGTGACTATACTGTTGCTATTTGCAACACACAGATAGGTGGAGTAAGCCCATGAGGATTGCGCGGTTCAGGCTGGTGGTTTATCTATATAAAGAGGCCATCCCATAGCATTGAAACACACAATAGAGGCAAGGCAATTGGCGGTGAGTTTTGAACCAGTAACCTGTTCAAAACTGAGCTAGATTGTGGGTAACTTCATGAGAAAGTACTGAGTACTTGTGAGGAGTATTGTACTGAGTTTGTTACTTGATTTCTCCATTATAATATACACAATAGCTGCGGGGTTTTCAGCTATAAGCTTTTCCCATACATACTGTGTTAATGTGTATGATGATTTGATGTGTTATCGCTTGATTTTATTTCCGCATGTGTGATGATCTGAGTTGAGTTGAGTGGAAGAGATTATGTGTTGTGTATGAAGTTCAAATAGTATGTGACCGGGATAGTCTCGGTGAATAATTAATCATTATTCAGCAAATTTCTACAATAGCTCCACTTAACCCTCAGGAATAGCGTAATTCCTTCTATCATCTCTTGTGCCACATCTGTGCACTTAACTGAAGTGCTCCAAGAGAATAAGATAATGTTTATAGTCCAAATATTATTAAGAGCTAATAATATTCGACACATCTATTTTTAGACTGGCAATCTAAAAATAGATTCCACCCAATATGTCTAAAAATAGAAGTCCATCTATTTTTCCAACTTGACCAACCATCCACAAATAGCATCTTGCAACTCATAGAATATGATCGACATGTCTAAAAATAGACATAGTCTGAAAATAGACTTTGCACCAAAAATAGCCTGCAGGCCCACTTAGTGAAGGCGACTCTTTTCACTAAGCTCATCATCTTGTTGAATCTCAACACTCCCTCTCAACAAGATAGGGATTATCTTTCCCTTATCCACCTTTTCTGGTATTCGGGTATACAGTGAGCGCCTTTGTCAAGATATCAACATCCTGATCCTTCGTAGGAATGTAAGAAATTAACATGATATTCTCCTGTACACAATCTCTGATATGATGATACCGGTCCGTGAAGCCATGCCACCTCAACTCATCCTCCTGTCTGTACCATAATCCATATCTCGATGTGCCTCTGAGATATCTCAATACATGCTTGCCTGCCTTCCAAAAGAGCTTTGTAGGCTTAACCATAGCTTCTGAAAGCTGGTTAATAACATAGCATATGTCAGGTCGTGTATTGAATAGATACATAAGCGACCCACCAATTGTCGGTAAACAGTGGCATCCACTACCTCTGTCGATGTAGCATCCTCTTTCCTCCATCCACTAGGAAGAGGAGTGTCGATAGGCTTGCAGCCATGCATGTTGAACTTCTCGATGTCTCAGGGCATACTTGTCTTGAAAACAAACGGTCCATCAACTGTTGCCAAAATTGTCCTAGGAAATAATGAAGGGCCCAGTCGCTTCATCTCAAACTCTCTAGCAAGATCCTCCTTGCATGAAAGTATCAACAACTCATCACCCGTCAAAATCAGATCATCTACATACAGTACAATGATCAGCCACTTCCCCTCCACCACAATCTGGTACATGTTAGGATTCGCCTCACTCTTGGAGAATCCAAGTCTGGTAAAGTAACTGTCTATCCATGTGTACCAAGCACGAGGTGCTTGTTTCAACCCATACAGTGCTCTCTTGAGTCTGCACACATGCGACTCACTGCTGAAGATCTCTAAACCTTCGGGCTGCTCTATGTACACCTCCTCCTCAATGACTCCGTTGAGGAACGCAGTCTTCACATCCATCTGATGAATGTGCCACCCCATCTGCGCTGAGAGAGCAAGAATCGTTCGTATGGAAGAATACCTTGCGACAGGTGCAAAGGTCTCCTCATAATCGATCCCCTCAATCTGTGAAAAGCCTCAGGCAACAAATCTTGCCTTATACTTCTCCACACTCCCGTCAGCTGCCTGCTTCACTTTGTAGATCCATCTCGAACCCACCACTGATTTCCCCTCCGGTCTTGGGACAATCTCCCATGCACTGTTTCTGACAATCGAATCATACTCTTCCACCATGGTATCTACCCATGCGGGGTCCTCCACAGCTTCCTCGAAAGAGGATGGCTCTGTCACGACACATTTTCTCACAAGAGCCATGTATCCAGTGTACCGATCCGGTGACTGTCTCTGTCTGCGCTGTGTTGTAGGTGGTCCTACCTTCTCATCTTGACGATCGCTCGGCTACATCCCAGTGCGCTTAAAGCCCTACGATGGTTGGCGTTGCATGAGTGGTCTCTTCCACTCCATGAACCTCCTCTTTGGTTGATCCACATCTGAGGCTCATCCTTCGGAACTAATAGCTCCTCTATGTATGCAAGTGTGGCTCCCTCTCAAGCGAACACTTCATGGCCTCCTCATGAAATTTGATATCTTGTCGCTGTGATCTTGCGACGTAAAACACGATAGTTGTAGGGTGTATTAGTGTACCCCACCAAATATCCCAACCTGCGAGTCGCTCGACTTCTTCATGACATCCTTCGTCACATGAATGTAACGGGTGAACTTAAATATCCTCAAATAGGAAATATCAGGCTTCTTACCAGAAAACGCCTCCTCGGGTGTACTCATGCCAAGTATCCTGTGAGGAAAACGGTTATGCACATATAGTGCGGTATTGCATGCCTCCGCCCACAAGTGAATGGGTAGGCCCTGATCATGCAACATCGCCCGTGCAGCACCCACGATCGTTCTGTTCTTCCGCTCAGCAACCCCATTCTGCTGTGGGTTATGGTCTTGTAAACTCTCTTCCGAATTCCTTTTGCGGCTATGAGAATTTCTTGGTCGCCATAGATAGATTCACCACCATTGTCGCTCTAAGAGCCTTCACACAACTTCCTTGGAATTCTTTCTCAACCAGTGCCTTGAACTCACAGAACTTTGAGTATGTCTCGCTCTTCTTCTGCATGAAGAATATCCATCACTTACAAGAAAAATCATCAACAAATATCACATAGTACATGTGCTTTACTATCGAAGCTACTGAGAAAGGTCCACACACGTCTGTGTGAATTCTCTTAAGGATAGTTGTGGCGCGACTATCCTTCTCGTGAAAGGTGGCTTTCACAAATTTTCCTAAGGTACATCCCTTGCACTGATATGACTGCGCAAGAGTACCCTTAGGAAGCCCAGTAAAAATCTGCTGCAGTATCTTCAAAGCTCCATGGTGAAGGTGGCCCAATCTCCGGTGCCACAACTCGCCATCATCCCGGCTCACCACTCCTTCTGCCTTGCATGCCATTGCTGCGCAGCCATCTACCTGCAATTGATACAGGTTCTTAACTCGAACCCCTATCTTCCGGGTTTCTCCAGTTGTCTTACTGCGCAGGAAAGCCTTTCCCTCACTGAAGACAACATCATATCCCTTGTCTTCTAACATCGCCACAGAGATAAGATTCTTCTTCAATCCTGGAACATGCATCACATCCTTCAATATGAATGGTTTACCAGACTCCTCTCAAAGAAAATAGATGTAGATACCAGTCGCACTATATCTGTCATCGTCGCCGATGTGCACTCCAAGATCTTTCTCATCCGGAAACGGTAAACAAATCTCGATTGTCATGTGAAAAGATACTGCTCGTCAAGAAACCACATTGAACCCATCACACTTGAGACCAAGCATGCGATCAGCGAAAAATCTAGCTCAAACTGCGAGGCTAAGGCCTCTCCAGCTGCAGATCCAGCGGCCTGCTTTTTTTTCTTGTTCTGTGGACAATTAGTGGCGTAATGTTTGTGTTAGTGACAGTGAAAGCACTTCACCTTGGACATGTCCTGCTTCTTGCCTTTCGCACCGGATTGAGAAACATTCTTCTTTCTCTTCCCCTTCCTTTCTTTGACAACCAAAGCGCAATTTTCTTCATCTAAGTTCTTTGATGAAGATCTGTCCCTGGTACTTCGCCTTATCTCCTCTTGCACAAGATCCGACCAAAGTTGCTCCCATCCTGGCAATTTCTCCCAACCATTGACAGAGTCCTGATAGGAATGCAAACTCTTCGGAAGCCCACGGAGAGCCAAGCTCACCACTTCCTCATCATCAACAGTCACCCCCACACTTCCCAGCTCATCCCTGCATTGGATGAACTTCGTGAGGTACTTGGGTATAATTTTACCTTTCTCCATCTTTATGTTTCTGAGTCTATCCTTGAGCGCCAACTTCCTATGGTCGCTCTTTCTTTGGAATAAATATTTCAAGGCTTTCCAAATCAATAATGGAGAAGCCTTACCATGAAGGTTGGACACTATGTGATCCTTCACACCCTCCAACATAATCCTTCGACACTTTTTTATCTTCTTTTTCCATGCGTCAAGTACGGCAACATCACTAGAAGTAGGTTGTGGGACTTCAACATTTATGAACTCCTTCAACCCATTGTCATCTAGCACCGCCTCCATCCTGTCATTCCATGAAATATAACTTGAGCTGCCCTCAAGGGAATACTCCAATCACAATCCATTGAAAGACATTTCAACTTCGATACCAAGAAAACACTGCTGCAAATTCGAATTCCACCAGCACAAAACTCATGCATGATGTTTTTGAAATTGCTCAATGATCAATATAAACTCACGATACATGTAGAAATTTGAATAAGCGATATATTATTCCATGAGATTCTTTTAATCACACACTATTTTAGGTTCGTGCATCTGAGAATCTCTTCTACCATTGATCATTACATGTGGAAATAAAATCAATTTCATGCACACATTAAAACCATAAACAATCACACATATGAACACAGAATTTCATGGAAAAGATTAAAGCTAAAAACCCCCAAATATCTGTATATTATATGTCATAGAGATCATGTAACAATCATTGTACAAAGCTCCTCACAAGCTCTCAGCACAACCTCCAATTGCTACACACTAATCAAGCTAGATCTAGCAAAACACATGCTCCAATCTCTGCCACCTGATAGCCAGCCTCTATTGTGTAATCAATGTTGTAGGATGGCTCATTAAATAACTTGAACCACCTGGCTTGTACTGCGCAATCCTCATGGGCTTCTCCAATCACTGGTTGTTGCAAATATGCAATAGTATAGTCACAACTGATAGTTAACCTGCTCTTTCACCTATCTCTGCACTGGTCTCCACTGAAACTGTCCATGCACTGAAGTTAACTGATTTATTCTTTAGTTGATTAATGAGTTTATAATTAGTGAATTAATTAATAATTAATTCACACCACTCTCACTAATTGTATCAATTAGTTAAACTAGATACAAATAGCTCAATTATGTTTAGATTAGTTAAACTGAACACAACTCCATTAACTCCCTCAATCAACTCCACCAAACTCTGTCACATGAGTTCTAATTGAAGTATCCATGCAATAGCTCCACTTAACCCTCAGGAATAGCGTAATTCCTTCTGTCAGCTCCTGTGCCACATCTGTGCACTTAACTAAAGTGCTCCAAGAGAATAAGATAATGTTTATAGTCCAAATATTATTAAGAGCTAATAATATTGACATATCTATTTTTAGACTGGCAATCTAAAAATAGATTCCGCCCAATATGTCTAAAAATAGAAGTCCATCTATTTTTCCAACTTGACCAACCATCCACATATAGCATCCTGCAACTCATAGAATATGATCGACATGTCTAAAAAAAATAGACTTTAGCATCAAAAATCCAAAAATAGCCTGCCAGGCCCACTTAGAGGTGACTTCTTTCACTAAGCTCATCATCTTGTTGCAATCTCTACGAGTCTAAGGTGTCAAATGAAAATACCTAGACTTAAACTAAATGATAGCACAAAGATCCATAAACCTATGTCAAGGTTTGGAGGTTGGTTTTAATACCATATTGTAAAAGGACTATGTCAAAGTCTAGCAGAAAACCTAAGCACCAAGTCCATGGTGTAAAATCTTTGTTAAAAGGTTCAAGTCCTATTCCTAAGTTTCATAAACTTATGGACTTAAAGCGCAATTTTTATGCCATAAACCTTTGTAAAGGTTCAGATGATGGGTAGGAAACCCATAGTATAAAGTTCGAAAGTTTGGGTCAAAACCTTTATAGCGCAAAGTATTAAAGTTTGGGTCAAAACTTTATAACATAAGTATTAATTTTTTCGGTTTTAAAACCTTTATAGCGCAAAGTATTAAAGTTTGGGTCAAAACTTTATAGCGCAAAGAAAGTATTAAGGTCGGGTTTTCATAAACCTTAAATGTAAGGTTCGATGTAATAAACCTATGGCAAGGCGCAAAGGGGTCGGATGTCGGGTTTTAAACATATACGAATGATTCGAATATGTTTTATTTAAACCATGTAAATAAACTCCCACAGAGTTAAAGTTCTGACCGCGTCGGAAGTCGGAGTCTTGTGACCAGAATGGTGAAGACTACAGCGGAAAGTTGTAAACCGTGTCAGAGATATGTTATGTGACAGGTGTTAAATAACTACAGCAGTTTAATTCTGACCGCATCGGGGAAATGTTACAACATGTGACAGTTGTAAACCGCGGTGGGAATGTTGGTGGACAACTGTTACAACGCAGAACCATCGGGCGGATAAACCACAGGTGGCCAGTTCACATGCACGGTCAACCTTCTCACTTTGTATAACCTTCTCACTTTGTATTTGTTGTGATCCCTGTGACGATAGAATATATCATAATGTTTAATTATGGGTTTTTGCATTTATTTCAGCGCTGTATGGTAATGCAACTAATCCCTAGGAATTGAATGTGATGATGGGATTCAAATCATATCATAAAATCATCTCCAACATAATTGCTAATTACGGCAAATAGAGATTCGAAGCGACTTTGTAGAAGCCTTGAATGTGTGAACTCTTAATATATAAAGGAAAGTGAGTTTCTTTGTAAAGGAGTGTTGAGAGAGGTTGAAGGGTGATCTCAGAAAGAGGAGAGACCTCAGAAGGAAGAAAGAGTTTATTCAACTTCAAGATGAAGTAAACTCTCTTAAATTGTATATCACATAATGTGGTAGTGAGTTTTGGTTATTGCAGGTTTATATGAAGGAGGAAAAGCTCATCATACTTGCATAAGTTTCAGCATCAAAGTACGTTGATGTTCGACGAGATCTACTTTGATTGTGCCAAACTCAGTTCAGCTACCTTGAAGTCAAAGAAGGAGAGACCTCATGAAAGGAGGTTAAGGAGAGTTTTCCCTACTTCAAGAAGAAGAAGGCACTCTTAAGAAGGCAAAAGATATAATTGGTGGAGAGTTTCTCATTGCAGGTTTATTGAAGGAGCAAAGGCCATCCTACTTGCATAAAATCAGTATCGAAGTACGTTGATGATTGACGAGATCAACTTCGACTTTCTAAAACTCTTTCAGCCACCATCCAGTCAAAGGTCCATAAAGCTTCAGTTCCTCAGTTTTGTTTAGTGTGCGAATCATCCATGTCTTTTCTTAAGTGTTGAAAGAAAAGAGTTGTATCAGTTAGCCTATTCAAGGAATGGTCCATATCTGCAACATCAGTAGTGTAAATGATGATTCATTGTAGCATATTTCTCTTGGCTTGAAGAATACAACGGACGCACAATTCTGAGGCGGACCCGGAGACGTAGTCCAGGAGGGACGAACTCCGTCACAAACTTCTTTGTCTTATGGTATTGCTTATGTGACTGATGTGAAATTGTTCAATCTAAACATACATAGATTATTTCATGTCTAAACAGTTAATGCATACAATAACTGTTCAGTAATACTGCCATTCACATTTTGTACAAGGACTAGGAAAGATCTTGGTAAATTCTGCATTTTAATAACCTGAGTGTTAATCTCTATAAAGTTCTATAGACGAGTACGCCAGGGGGCACAGTGAGAAAATGCGGCAAGATGATCGACTTGGTAAAATAGAAATGCCCGACACTAAGTGGGCACATGACAATTAAGCGCAAAATCTATTTTTAGACATATGGAGCATGGTTCAGGGGTTGCAGTATGTTATTCTTGGAGTATTGGTCATGTTGGTAAAAATAGATGGACCTCTATTTTTTGACCTATAGGTCGATAGGTCAAAGTCTATTTTTAGACTGCCTATCCTAAAAATAGGGAAGTCAAATATTATTTACCCTTAATAATATTTGGACTCTAAACAACAGTTTACTCTCTTGGAGCACTTCAATTCGAGCCTTGGAAGTGGCTCATGCATCTGACAGAGGAATTATGCTATTCCCAAGGGTTTGATGGCATCATGCATGGTTGACTTCAGTTAGGACTTCAGTGGCAGAAGTTTGGTGGAGTTAATGAGACAGCTAGTGGAGTTGTGTTCTGTTTATTTTAGTTGAGCTGGTTGAGATTAGTTTAACTAGCTAATCAATTAGTTATGAGTGGAGTGAATTAAATATTATTTAATTCATTAATTAGTAACTCATTATTCAACTCAAGAACACATCAGTTCACTACAGTGCATGATCAGTTCAGTGGAGACCGGTGAAAGAGGTAGATGAAAGGGTGGAGTTAGCTATCAGTGGCGACATCAGTTGTGCATGAGATTTGCACCACACTTGGAGGAATTGCCCATGATGATTGCGCTGTCAAGCCAAGGAGATTCGAACCTTGGATCTATATATAGACAGGCCTGGATTGCGCAATAGATGCAAGGCAATTGGCGGTGATTTTTGAACCAGTAACCTGTTCAAAACTGAGCTAGATTGTGTGTAACTTTATGAGATAGTACTGAATACTTGTGAGGAGTATTGTACTGATTTTGTTACATGATTTCTCCATTATAATATACACAATAGCTGCGGGGTTTTCAGCTATAAGCTTTCCCCATACATACTGTGTTAATGTGTATGATGATTTGATGTGTTATCGCTTGTTTTATTTCCGCATGTTTGATGATCGAGTGGAAGAGATTATGTGTTGCATATAAATTCGAATTGTATGTGATCAGGATAGTCTCGGTGGATAATTAATCATTATTCAGCAAATTTCTACATGGTATCGGAGCTATTGAAGCAGAGATTGATCATCACGGTGATTACAAACTTATTTCGGTAGACAGAGTCTGCATGCGGGCCAGGTAGCCTCCGGATTCATCTTTCTTCGGAAAGTGAAAGGTCTGGTAAATGCCCCTTGCAGTCAATCTCTGTGCTAGAAATAATTTGTTCTCACAGATCTAGAGCAGCTGAGCTTTGAGGTGGAATTCAAAATTTTGCAGCAGTTTTGTTTTCTTGGTGCCAGTGTTGAAAATGTCTTTCAACGGTTTGCAACTCGAATATGCTCTTGAAGGCAGTTCGAATTATGTTGCATGGAAGGATCGCATGGAAGCAGTATTAGAAGATAATGGTCTGAAGGAGTTCGTAGATACGGATGTCCAAAAGCCCACTGATGCAGCTGAAGTCGATGCATGGCAAAAGAAGATGGCAAAGTGTCGAAGGATCCTGTTGGAGGGCGTCAAGGATCATATTGTATCCAGCCTGCATGGAAAGGCTACTCCATATTTAATGTGGAAAGCTTTGACGGATCTATTCCAGAGTAAGAGTGACCAAAGGAAGCTGGCACTCAAAGATAAGCTCAGGAACATCAAGATGGAGAAGGGCGACGATATCGCAAAATACCTCACGAAGTTCACTCAATGCAGAGATGAGCTGGGAAGTGTGGGGGTTACTGTCGATGAAGAGGACATGGTCAACCTAGCTCTCCTTGGTCTTCTGAAGGCTTGGCACTCATATCAAGATAGTGTCAATGGTCGGGAGAAGCTGCCGGGATGGGAGCGCCTTTGGGCGGATCTCATGCAGGAGGAGATAAGGAGGACTACTCGAGATTGATCTTCATCAAAGGGAGTTGATGAAGAAAAATGCGCTTTGGTGGCCAAAGAAAAGAAAGGGAAGGGTAAGAAAACCTCTCATTCTGGTGCAAAGGGCAAGAAGCAGGATATGGCGAAAGTGAAGTGTTTTCACTGCCATGATCATGGACATTATGCTACCAATTGTCCAAAGAAGAAGAAGAACAAGCAAGCGGGAAGATATGCAGATGGAGAAGCTTTGGCTTCACAGTTCGAGCTTGAATTTTCACTGATCGCATGCTTGGTTTCAAGTGTGTTGGGATCGGTGTGGTTCTTGGACAGCGGTGCGTCATTTCATATGACGGGAGATCGGGAGTTGTTCTCAAATCTGGAGGACAAAGATTTGGGTGTGCACATCGAGATGGGCGATGATGGTAGATACAGTGCGACTGGTATCGGTACCATATCCTTTCAGAGGGAGTCTGGTAAACCCTTTGTACTAAAGGATGTCATGCATGTACCTGGATTGAAGAAGAACTTGATCTCTGTGGCAATGTTGGAGGATAAGGGGTATGATGTGGTCTTCAGCGAAGGAAAAGCCTTCCTGCGCAGTAAGACTACTGGAGAGACCCGGAAGATAGGGGTTCGAACCAAGAACCTTTATCGGTTGCAGGTAGATGGCTGCGCAGCTATGGCATGCAAGGCGGGAGAAGTGGTGAGCCGGGATGATGAGGGCGAACTGTGGCACAGGAGATTGGGCCACCTTCACCATGGAGCTTTGAAGATCCTGCAGCAGATTTCTACTGGGCTTCCTAAGGGCACTCTTACGCAGTCAGATCAGTGCAAGGGGTGTACTTTAGGGAAGTATGTGAAAGCCACCTTTCACGAGAAGGATAGTTGCGCCACGACGATCCTTGAGAGAGTTCACACAGACGTGTGTGGTCCTTTCTCAGTTGCTTCGACAGCAAAGCACAAGTATTATGTGATCTTTGTTGATGATTTCTCTCGAAAGTGCTGGATCTTCTTCATGTCGAAGAAGAGCGATACATTCGCGAAGTTCTGTGAGTTTAAAGCACTGGTCGAGAAGGAGTCGGGGAAGAAGGTGATTGCTCTAAGGAGTGATAACGGTGGTGAATTCATCTCGGATGAATTCAAGGAGTTCTGCAGCACAGAAGGGATTCGGAGAGAGCTCATCGCACCCCATAACCCACAGCAGAACGGGGTGGCTGAGCGGAAGAACAGAACGATCGTGGGTGCTGCACGGGCGATGTTGCATGATCGGGGCCTACCCCTTCACTTGTGGGCTGAGGCATGCAATACAGCAGTGTATGTGCAGAACCGTTGTCCTCACAAGGTTCTTGGCATGAGTACACCGGAGGAGGCTTATTCTGGCAAGAGGCCTGATATTTCCCATTTGCAGATTTTTGGTTCTCTTGTCTACATGCATGTGACGAAGGATGCGAGAAGGAAGTTGGATACAAACTGCTGAGGTTGGAATATTTGCGGGGTACACTGATACACCTCACAACTATCGGGTGTATTTGTCAGACAGTCGAAAGACTGTTGTGCGACGGGATATAAAATTTCAGGAGGAGAAAGCCATGCAGTGTTCGCTTGAGAGGGAGCTACACTTGCATGCAGATGAGCTGTTAGTTCCTAAGGAGGAGCTTCCGGGATGTGGATCGGCCACAAGATGAGGGTCGGGGAGGTGGAAGAAACCACCCATGCGGCGCCAACCATCGGAGGGGCGCATGCGCACTCACAGGGGCGGCTTGTCTTGGAATGCGAAGAAGTTGTAGGACCACCTACGGCGCAAGCGTGGAGCAGAGACGATCCATAGGATCGGCCCACTAGATACATAGCTCTTTGTGAGTCGATGTGTTGTGTCGATGTCTCTTTGAGGAAGC
The DNA here is from genome assembly GCA_034641835.2 of Pinus albicaulis. Taxonomy (NCBI): domain Eukaryota; kingdom Viridiplantae; phylum Streptophyta; class Pinopsida; order Pinales; family Pinaceae; genus Pinus; species Pinus albicaulis. The sequence continues at coordinate 14,746 of JAXQQM020070816.1, forward strand.
TGTGGAGGAACCCGCATGGGTTGATGCCATGATCGAAGAATATGATTCGATCATCAGGAACAGTGCATGGGAGATTGTCCCAAGACCGGTTGGGAAATCATTGGTGGGTTCGCGATGGATCTACAAGGTGAAGCAGGCAGCTGACGGGAGTGTGGAGAAGTACAAGGCGAGATTTGTCGCCCGTGGCTTCTCACAGATCGAGGGGATTGACTATGAGGAGACTTTTGCACCTGTCGCAAGGTACTCTTCCATACGGACGATCCTTGCTCTCTCAGCGCGGATGGGGTGGCACATTCATCAGATGGATGTGAAGACTGCGTTCCTCAATGGAGTTATTGAGGAGGAGGTGTACATAGAGCAGCCTGAAGGTTTTGAGATCTTCAGCAGTGAGTCGCATGTGTGCCGACTCAAGAGAGCACTGTACGAGCTGAAGCAAGCACCTCGTGCTTGGTACACTCGGATAGACATCTACTTCACCGGGCTTGGATTCTCCAAGAGTGAGGCGGATCCTAACATGTACCAGATTGTGGTGGAGGGGAAGCTGTTGATCATCGTACTGTATGTAGATGATCTGATTTTGACTGGCGATGAGCAGTTGATACTTTCATGCAAGGAGGATCTTGCACGAAAGTTTGAGATGAAGGACTTGGGCATCCTTCATTATTTCCTGGGATTGGATATTTGGCAGCGCAGCGGAGGACTGTTTGTTTCTCAGGGCAAGTATGCCCGGGAGATTCTGGAGAGGTTCAACATGCAAGGCTGCAAGCCTGTTGACACTCCTCTTCCCGGTGGTTGGAGGAAGGAGGATGCTACTTCAGCGGAGGTAGTGGATGCCACTGTCTATCGACAGTTGGTGGGGTCGCTTATGTATCTGGTCAATACATGACCCGATATATGCTATGCAGTTAACCGGCTTTCGCAAGCTATGGTTAAGCCTACCAAGCTCTTTTGGAAGGCAGGCAAGCATGTATTGCGCTATATCAGAGGCACATCGGGATATGGTCTATGGTACAGACAGGAGGATGGAGCGAAGCTTTCTGGCTTCACTGATGCAGATTGGGCGGGGAGTCCAACGGACCGGAAGAGCACTTCTGGAGGAGTTTTCAGCATTGGGTCGACAGCAGTTTCCTGGTACAGCAGGAAGCAGAGATCCGTGGCACTCAGTTCAGCAGAGGCCGAGTACATGGCAGCAAGCTTGGCTGCATGTGAGGCTATTTGGATGAGAAAGATCCTCGCAGGTTTGTTCAGGTTGCATTTGGAGCCTACGGTGATCTACTGTGATAACCAGAGCTGCATCAAGCTCTCGGCTAATCCAGTTTTTCATGATAGGTCCAAACATATCGACATCAGGTACCATCACATCAGAGATTGTGTTCAACGGAGAATCATGATGCTTTCATATGTTCCCACGGAGGATCAGGATGCCGACATCCTGACGAAGGCGCTCACCAGGAGCAAGTTCGAATTCCACAGAGGCAGGATAGGGGTTGAAGATAATCCATATCTTGCTGAGAGGGAGTGTTGAGAATGCAGCAAGATGATGGAGCTTAGTGAAATGAAGTCGCCTTCACTAAGTGGGCCCGCAGGCAAATTCTGGCACAAAATCTATTTTTAGACTATGTCTATTTTTAGACATATGGAGCATGGTCTGGGGATTGCAGTATGTTATTCTTGGAGCATTGGTCATGTTGGTAAAAATAGATGGGACTCTATTTTTTGGACCTATAGGTCAAAGTCTATTTTTAGACTGCCTCTCCTTAAAATAGGGAAGTCAAATATTATTTACCCTTAATAATATTTGGACTCTAAACAGCAGTTTACTCTCTTGGAGCACTTCAGTTCGAGCTACAGAAGTGGCTCATGCATCTGACAGAGGAATTACGCTATTCCCAAGGGTTTGATAGCATCATGCATGGTTGACTTCAGTTGGACTTCAGTGGCAGAAGTTTGGAGGAGTTAATGAGACAGATAGTGGAGTTGTGTTCTGTTTATTTTAGTTGAACTAGTTGAGATTAGTTTAACTAGCTAATCAATTAGTTATGAGTGGAGTGAATTAAATATTATTTAATTCATTAATTAGTAACTCATTATTCGACTCAAGAACACATCAGTTCACTACAGTGCATGATCAGTTCAGTGGAGACCAGTGAAAGAGGTAGATGAAAGGGTGGAGTTAGCTATCAGTGGCGACATCAGTTGTGCATGAGATTTGCACCACACTTGGAGGAATTGCCCATGATGATTGCGCTGTCAAGCCAAGGAGATTCGAACCTTGGATCTCTATATAGACAGACCATGATTGCGCAATAGAGGCAAGGCAATTAGTGGTGAGTTTTGAACCAGTAACCTGTTCAAAACCAAGCTAGTTTGTGTGTAACTTTATGAGAAAGTACTGAGTACTTGTGAGGAGTATTGTACTGAGTTTGTTACATGATTTCTCCATTATAGTATACACAATAGCTGCGGGGTTTTCAGCTATAAGCTTTCCCCATACATACTGTGTTAATGTGTATGATGATTTGATGTGTTATCGCTTGATTTTATTTCCGCATGTTTGATGATCTGAGTGGAAGAGATTATGTGTTGCATATAAATTCGAATTGTATGTGATCGGGATAGTCTCGGTGGATAATTAATCATTATTCAGAAAATTTCTACGGGGCCGAGGAGTAGCCTTTGGATCTCATCCTCTCTTTAAGGTGACATATCCGGTAAATGCCCCTACGGTCAATCTGCGAAATAGAGCTAAGTAATTGGTCATTTTCAGATCACTTTCAACATTCCCTCTTAGCAAGAAAGGGATTATCTTCCACATTAATGTTTTCTCTATGGTATTCGAATTTTCACTTGGCGAGTGCCTTCGTTAGAATATCTGCATCCTGATCCTCTATGGGAATGTACTGAAGTAACATAATGCGCCTCTAAACACAATCTCTGAGATGGTGGTACCAGATGTATGTGTGCTTGGACCTATCATGGAATACTAGATTAACCGAAAGTTTAATGCAACTCTGGTTATCACAATGTATCACCGTCGGATCCATCTGAGAACCAAAGAAACCAAATAGGATATTTCTCATCTAGATGACCTCACATGTAGCTTGACTTACTACCATGTACTCCTCGAGTACGAGCCAGTGCCATGATTGTCGCTTCTGTTATGCAAGCTGTTTCGATCTATCTTTGAAGATCCCTACGATGTGCTCTTTATGTACGATGGATTTCTGCCCAATCTGCATATGTGAAGCACTTGAAGCTTAAGTCCCTCTATCCATATACCATAATCCATACTACGTAGTGCCCACACAGAGATATCTCAAGACATGTTTCCCCACCTTCCAGAAGCTTGGCCGGCTTAACATAGCTTGACTCGGCTGGTTAAATATGTAGAAAATGTTGGTTGGTGTTCACCAAGTACATCAATGAACCCACTAGCGCACGTAGGCATTGGCGTCACTACTTCTCCACCGAAGTAGCATCCTCTTTCCTCCAATTTCCTGGAAGAGGAGTATCCATGGGTTTACAGCTCTCCATGTGAAACTTACCCAGAATATCTTTGGCATACTTTCCTTGAGAAACAAATAGCTCACCATCCCACTGCCATATTTCCAAACCAAGGAAATAGTGAAGGAGTCCTATGTCCTTCATTTCGAACTCCCTTACAAGATCCTCCTTGAAAGAATTTATCAGCTACTCATCACCTGTCAAAATTACATCATAAACATAAAGTACGATAATCAAGATCTTACCATCAACCACAATCTGGTACAGGTTTGCATCTGCTTCACTTTTGGTGAAGCCCAACCTAGTGAAATAACTGTCAATCTGAGTGTACCAAGCACGAGGTGCTTTCTTCAGCCCATACAATGCTCTCTTGAGTCGGCACACATGCGACTCACTGTCAAAGATCTAAAAACCTTCTGCCTGCTCTATGTACACTTCCTCCTCAATAACTCGATTGAGAAACATAGTTTTCACATCCATCTGATGAATGCCACCCCACCTACACTAAGAGTGCAAGGATAGATCTAATCGATGAGTATCTCACAACCGGTGAAAAAGTCTCCTCATAGTCAATCCCCTCAACTTGTGAGAATCCCCGGGCTACAAATCTGGCCTTGTACTTCTCCACACTGCCATCTATTGCTTGCTTCACCTTATAGATCCATCTAGATCCAACCACTGATTTTTCGACCGGTCTTGGGACAACTTCCCATGCACTGTTCTTGACATTGGATTCATACTACTCTACCATAGCGTCGACCCAAATTGGTTGCTGCACTGCTTCCTCAATGGAAAATGGTTTTGTCACAATACACTTACTCATAGGAGCCATGTATCCAGTAAACTTGTTTGGAGACTGTCTCTGTCTGTGCAGTGAAGTAGGTGCTCGTACATGCTCTATTGCATCAAGTCTCAATCTATCAGCTTTCGTGGTGCGCCTTCTACCATTTCTGGTGGATGATTCTCCATGAGTGTTTTCTGCCACTCCATCATCCTTCGCATGTGGTTGCTCCACATCTTGAGGTTCATTCTTTGGAACTAAGAGCTCCTCATCTACATGCAAATCCATTTCCCTCTCAAGGGACAATCGCATGGCTTTCTCCTCATCAAATTTTATATCTTGTCTCATAATAGTCATCCCGTTGTTTGGAAAATACACCCAATAGTTGTGGGGAGTATCAATGTACCCCACAAATATCCCAATCTCAATTATCGGTTCGAGCTTCTTCTTGACGCCTTTGGTCACATGCACATAAATAGATGAGCCAAAAATTTTAAAATATGAAACATCAGGTTTCTTACCAAAAAAATCCTCCTCTGGTGTACTCATGCCAAGTATCTGATGAGGACTATGATTTTTCACAAATACTGTTGTGTTGCATGCCTCCTCCCACAAATGCAACGGTAGGCCCTAATCATGCAACATCGCTCGTGCTACACCCACAATTGTTCTATTCTTTCTTTTTGCGACCCCATTCTGTTGTGGGTTATGAGGCGCAATCAACTCTCTCCGAATTCCTTCTTTGCTACAGAAGTTCTTGAATTCATTGGAGATGTACTCACCACCATTGTCGCTCCTAAGAGACTTCACATGCTTCCCCATATCTTTCTCCTCCAGTGCTTTGAACTCAAGAAATTTTGAGAACGTCTTATCTTTCTTCTGCATGAAGTAGATCCAACACTTTCTAGAAAAATCATCAACAAATATCACATAGTACTTGTGCTTTGTTGTCAAACAATAAAGAATGGTCCACACACGTCACAGTGAACTCTCTCAAAGGATCTCCAAAGCTCGGTTCTCCTTCTCGGTGAAAAGTGGCCTTTGCATACATCCCCATAGTACATCCCTTGCATGTGTCTAACTGTGCAAGAGTACCCTTGGGAAGACCTGTAGAAATCTACTGCATGACCTTCAAGGCTCCGTGGTGTAGATGGCCCAATCTCCTGTGCCATAACTCACCCTCATCTTGGTTCACCACTTTGTCCGCCTTACCCATCAATGTTGTGCAACCATATACATCAAGTTTATAGAGATTATTCACACAAATCTCAATCTTCTTGGCTTTTCCTGTGGCTTTGTGTGAAAGGAAATATTTCCCTTCACTAAAAACCACATCATAGCCTCTATCCTCCAACATTGTGACTGAAACTAAATTTTTCTTCAAGCCTGGTACATGCATTACATCTTTTAATAAGAAGGGTTTAACTAACTATCTTTGGAAGGTAACTGTACCAGTCTTGGTAGCACTGTACCACTCGTCATCACCCATTTTGATATGCATATGGAGGTCCTTCTCCTCCAAGCTACTGAAAAGTTATTTGTTTCCCGTCATGTGAAAGGATGCACCACTATCCAAGTACCACACTGATCCCATTACACTTGACACCATGCATGCAATGAGTGATAAGTAAAGCTCAAATTGCGAGGCTAAAGCCTCATGAGCTGCAGATCCTAAAGCCTTCTTGTTATTCTTATTTTGTGGGCAATTAGTGGCATAATGTCCATGACCATGACAGGGAAAACACTTCACTCTGGACATGTCACGCTTCTTGCCATCTTTGCCGGACTCAGATTTGGAATGTAATTTCTTTCCTTTCCCCTTCTTCGCCTTGGTAGCCAAATCAAAATCTTCATCATCATCATTCTTAGATGAAGATCCATCCCTGGTATTCCACATGAATTCTTCTTGCACCAAATTCGACCAAAGTCATTCCCAATCTGGCAGCTTCTCCCTCCCATTGACAGAGTCCTGATAACTATGCCAACTCTTGGGAAGTCCTAGAAGAGTTAGGCTCACCAAGTCATCATCCATGACAATATTTCTGATGCTCCCAATCTCATCCTGACATTGAACAAAATTTGTTAAATATTTCGGAATGGTGTTGCCTTTCTCCATTTTGATTTTCCTGAGCATGTCCTTTAGTGCCAATTTTCTATGATCACTGCTGCTCTGAAACAGATCTATCAAATATTTCCAAATTTCATATGGTGTCGCTTTTCCATGGAGAATTGAGACAATGTGGTCTCGTACTCCCTCCAGTAAGATCCTTCTGCAGCCTTATTTTGCCAAGCATCAAGGTTTGTGGAATCTACTGCAGTAGGTTTTGGAATGTCATTGTTGATGAATTATTTCAACCAATTTTCCTCCAGTACTGCCTCCATCCTGTCTTTCCACACAATATAATTGGAACTTCCCTCAAGTGCATACTCCAATCTCAAGCCATTGAAAGCCATTTTGATCCTGATCTGCCTGTCGCACCAAGAATACTTTTGCAAATTCGAACTCTATTCAGTCACAAACTCAACTTCTCCTCCACTATAGTGATTTATTGTGCTGTGATAGCATGTAGAAATTATACAAACATATGTATACCAATGGATTCAATCTGATCATGTAGTATGCTAAAGAAATATATTGAATCCTTTTACAAATCAATTGCGGAAAATAAACAGGATCGCCCCGATCTGTTAGTAAAGAAATAATCGAATCAAACCACAACACGGAATGTTTTCCCGATGGAAAGCTTGTTCAAAACCCCCGTTTTACAAGCCCTATATTCACCATGGAATCATGAAACAATTACAATGCACTCTTATCCTGGTCTCATGCCTCTCCCTGGACTGTCTCACATTGACACGGACAAAATAGACCAACACTTAGCCAATTCTCGGCCTCTAATTATTTTGTCTTTCTTGCATAATTCATGTGGAATGCAATTGTTTAGTCGATTTAGTGTCATAAATTGCTAACATACGATGCTCATTGAGGCTAGTAAAGCGGTGAAATGTGATGCACTATATACATGCCTAAGTATCCATTTTCTTACTTCGTTGTTTTTAGTGTTTTATTGATGTTTTGGGGTTTTTATGTTTGATGCGTAGTATGCTACTCTATGCTAAAAACATGAAGTTAGATCTATGTCAAAAGGGGAAAATGAAATGTTAATAAATGAATTAAAACAGAATTTATTTGCAAGTTCTGTTCCTAATTAGAAAATGATGAAAACAGAGAGTCCTAATCCATGGATATTACAGCTTCTAAATGAACATTCATGAAATGAAAAGTAATTCAAAACACTATAACTTAATCTGATTCATTTAGTTAGAGATTTTTTGGAAGAGCTTGTGAAAAATATTAATTCTAATGCAATGAATATTTCCTAAAACATAACAGGAAATGCTGAAACAACTTATAACATTACAACTAAATCTCGTTTATGAGTTAGAGGTTTATTGGAAGAGCTTTTTGAAAGAGATTAATCATAATGTGATAAGGATCTTCTATGAAGCAAAACAATCAATAACTCAAAATATTACAACTTAGTCTCATTCATGAATTAGAGGTTTATTGGAAAAGCTTTTGAAAGAGACTAACTGCAGTATAATGAGGATCTTCTTTTTAACTAAATAACAGAAAATGAAATGCTAATAACTCAAAATATCACAATTGAATCCCATTCATTTAATAGAGATGTATTGGAAGAGCATGAGAAAGAGACTAACTGCAATATCATGAGGATCCTTTATCTAAGCAAATGACATGAAAAATAATGCTAAAAGCTATGATTTCAGAAAGCAATCTAAGTAAGGAAATATGAAAAAACAGAATTGAAAATGACTTATCTAGAAAACATGCAAAACCTCCTCGAATAGCAGGGGCCCTCTGCTACCAATTTGGTGTAATCCTTAACTCCTTGAAGATGTGATCAAAACAACATCAAAGAACTAAACTTCTTTATTGATAAACTCACAAATCTACATCCCATTCCATCTTAAGCTTTGTTACAAAACACTCTCTAATCCTTTCTCTTTTTCTCCTATTTCTTCACTACCCATGATAGGAGAAAGCTTCTCCTATTTATACAAAATATGAGAAGTTATCTCATTAATGGGATTCCATGAATCTCTCCCTCCATCTCTAGAGTTACATTCAAAATAGGAAATGATAAGACACATGTCTTTTTAGAGTTTCAACACAAATAAGAAATGAGACACATATCTTCTTAGAGTTTCAATACAAAAAGGAAATGAGACACATGTCCTCATGATCCCATGATCTTCTCCACTCAAATTCGAATTTGGTTTTGGGAGACCACATAAAGGTCTTTTAGAAGCTTCCTTTTGACCTACACATGTCACAAAACACATAACACATATATAGATATATGAAACTATGTTAATTTTCTAGTTTCTAATCATAAATTCACTTTAAACACATAAAATAAATAACTTTGGAAGACAAGGATCCTAACCCATATATTTATGAAAATGGTTACTTGATGTAGGGTTTTAGGTCAGATAATAATGAAATGAGAGCTAAATGGTAATGACATAATGGAAATATGTATGAATATGGAAAAGACTTTCGAAACTCAACATACCCCCCAATTGAAGTTGTTGCATGTCCTCATGCAACTATTGCAATGATTCATTTGTTCATGAGTTGATCTTTTATGAGTTTTGAATCATATTTATTCGTTCCAAACTTTGCTTTATAATATTTTCTTTTGGCAAAGTATAATACATTAATTGCAACATTTTTTTTATGGTTGGTTCTTGTGTGACAACTGGTTTTTTTGAGCAATGGTTCTTGTGTAACAATGCTTTATTTTCTTTGTTGCATCAAAGTTCATAAAAACATTTAGAATCAATTACTTCATCAATTAATTGATCATTTGCAAGGCATATAATCTTTTGGATCATGTTGCAACAATAGTTGGTTGGGAAGTATATGCGGGTGGAAATGAAATGAAAATGTGTGATAGTGTATGACATGTGGATATGAAATGATGTCCCTTCCCCCCCCCAACTAAAGATATGACAATGTGAAAAAGGGAGTGAGGAATTTTTTCAAAGTTACAATTTTAGCATTCTAATGAATTACATGACTAAAAATTAGAAAACCACATACCTTCACTTACCTTAAATGTGGATGAGTTGTGTATACTGAAGAGTGTGGTTGTTGATGTTGTTGGATCAGGAACTATGTAAACAAATGAATTTGATCTGCTTCTTTGTTCTCTTTGTTCTCTTTGTGTTGATGGCAAGATTGGGATCTTTATTGCTGCTGATACAAATTGATTCCTGCTGCAAACTGCTGAAATGATGTAGTCTTCAATTGTTACAAAATTCGATGGTACAATTCTAGTCATGCGAATAAATGTGTTGATGTCGAGCATGAAGAGAAGTCATTGGATTACCGACCATTGATGAATGTCATTAACCAATGCGAGACAAACTCACCATTAATGTCAATGAGTGCCAAGGTACCTAAGTACATCTTGCAAAGTGCGAATAGATGGGATGATGTCGAGCTACTTGCAAGATCTGATGATTAAGGGACATTGATGTATTCCCATGATTTTCAGCGAGAGAACTTGTCATTAATGCATACAAGCCTCAAGGTACTATTAAGGACTCTAGTCTTGGACCTAGATAATGTGCTGATGTCGATAGGCCAAGACTTGTTAGAAGGAAGGCCTTAAGGAATCCACCATCATCTAACGCGAGCATGAAAGAATAATTTTTGAAGGACTATGGATTCAATAATTTGCATTGAAGCAAGGTTTATTTGCAAAATGAAAAGGATAGGAAAAGGAAAATGGAAATGGACAATGAAAAATGGAAAATGACAATGGGAAATAAGCATGTAGGTGAACTTCTTGCTTTTATTTGTGGAGTAGACAAAAAGTAATGGAAAGTGTATGTGAATGAAGGAAAATGAACAACTAACTCTTGCTGGGAAAATAATGGTGGTTTGCTTTGAATTTCTTGGTTGGATTTACAATTAAAAAAGGGAGGAAAAGTAATGGTCTTGATGGATATGAACATGGACTTGTTCTTATGTTTCTCATGAAATCGGTCCTTTGAAAACCAATCATGCGCACAATTAGTTTCCTTCAATGATCATTCGATCATCCCAAATCTGCAAAAAAAAACTTGACATAAAGAACATAAGTGTGTTAAAAAATAAGTAGCTAATTTCTTTCTGATTCTTACGCAAAAATTAAATGTCAAATGAAACAGATTAAGGTAAATCAAAAAGTTCTATATTTGATTAGAGTTTCAAGGACGTAAAGCTTTTCTTGTATGGCTACACCAACTCTCGGGCTCGGCTACCTTGTTCTTTGTTTTGGACGCGAGTGGTCCCTGCAGCAACTATTGTCTTTGGAGAGACAAAAATGAAATTGTCTCAAGTTAAGACAATTTACCCAAAAATTGTCTTAAAACTCCCCTTTGTGTTGTAGTGCAACTATTGTCTATGAAGAGACAACAATGCTTGTGTTATATATTGTCTTTATAGAGACAATATTTTAAGACAATTTAATTTTAAGACGATTTAATTTGAGACACCCACTTAAAGACAATATTTAAGACAATACACAAGTTTTCTTTTGTCTCAAATTAAGACAATTTTAAAAGAAATTGTCTTAAATATTGTCTTAAAACCCCCCTTTATGTTGTAGTGCGGGCCTAAATATCTTGCATTAAGTTCAACTTACACTCAAGGAGTTTGGTGGAGTTCCCCAATGGCTACTTCAGTGCTGCCCGGGTCACTTTGTCGGAAAATTCATCTCTTTTGATTCCTTCTCTCTGCTCTCTATTCTAAATTTTGTTAAACGTTACCTTCCGTTGTATGGAAAATGGGTTCATAGAGTGGAGAAGGGTGGCAAATGGGTTGATGTTGATGGGTGCGCTCATCATGAACATCGGCTGCGTCCTCCACTGCACTTTTTGCTGCTCAGATGATTCATGCAATTACTGGCTAAAATTCAACCACATCCAGATAGTAGAGAGCACAAAGGAGGAATACAAGGTATAGGAATATAAATCCCTGCATTGCATTTCAGGTGTGTATTTGTACAAAAAAGTGACTACGGTGTTCGAATTAATACACTAATTGCTGCATAATATTACTGTATTCACTGCCATTATCGTAATCACTTTGTCACAAAAATAAAATTATCTAAAACACGTCGTCTTCTGTTCCTTCTTTCTGCACTCTATTCTGAATCTTCCTGTTAAATTTGAGCTTTCGTTGTATGTTTAGCCTCCGTCGGCCTGAGGGTAAGATTCTTCTGCATATGAGCTTTATGGCGTGATGATTCCTAAGGCATTTATGTTTGGAGTCTTCCGTTCCATCTTTCTGTGCTCTATTCTGAATCTTCCTTAAATTTTAGCTTCTTCCATTGCATGTTTACCCTCAGTGACTATGAGCATGAGGGTAAGGGTAAGATTCTTCTAGATATGAGCTTTATGGCATGTTGATGGAGTCTTATGGAACATTTTCCCAGTCCTAGAATGAACTGAAGCAACCACTTCGATTTCCATGCATACTGTTGCTCTACTTCGTGGTAACTTAAGAGAAACTTGTGCGAGAAAATTATCTTCAACTAACATTTTTCTTTTCCCAGTCCTACAACTAAAGAAATCACTTCGAATTTGATGTATACTGTCACTGTCCTACTAGCAAGGATAGCTAAATTTGTGTCTCTTGTCACTCATAATGATACTAATCTAGCAATATTGATATAGTGCCTTCTCATTTCACTATTATCATTCCCAACCATGTTTGTTTTTCTTTTTTTTCTCCGAGTAATAGGTATATCTGTCATAAAAAATAATAATACTAAACTGCCACAGTTTCAGCTATGGAAGATTGAAAACTAGGCTTGATGTCCAAGCTTAACAAAAATACTGAACTGCCCTGGAAGGAAAACTAGTTCTTTTGGAAAGATTTTTTCCGCCCTTGATAGGGAAACTAGCTCATTATTCATAATGTTAAACATAGCATGAAAAAATAGACTAGAGTAACAATCAGCTGTTTTAGCTGATGAGAAACAAAGGAAATAAAAAATTATTCTAGAACGATTGAGAAATTGTACCATGGCAAGCCGAGAGGAACAAGATTCACTACTCATGAGCTTGTGGGGGTGGTTCCTCCACAATTCTACACCAATACTCGTCCCTTGTAGCTTCGTCTCCTTCCTTTGGCTCGCTACTCTTGCTAGGGACGTCCACCTGCATGGGTTCTTTGCCCAAGTTGGAGTGCATAGGATTAGAGGGCACATCCGGGTGCAGGGATTTTCTCTTAGATAGTGAGGGGTTGAGATTGAGTGACGAATGAATAGGGCCAGTCGCAGGAAAATATTCTCTCAGGATTACGGTTACAAAAGCAGTGACAATGGGCTGGTTAAGAGAGCATTCAAAGAGAAACTCTGCTCTCTGGGAGGATTGGCGGAGGGAGTGACGGACATATGCATGAGAGGTAAGGGAGATAGGTCTAGGTGTTTCGACAAAAGGAGGCATGGAAGGCTGGGTGAAATGAACATTGCCAAGGTGGCGAGAACGACCCCTTTGGCTTCGGGTGTTTGGATATCGACCCCATTCAGTGTCCTCAGAGGCAATTTCAGTATCTAAGCTGGTGGAAGGCTATGAGCGAACCAACCGACCTCGACTGACACCGTGACGGCATCACATCCTTTTTCGGAGCTGTGGCATGTCCACAGAGGAGCGCTGGAAGAGCCAGAGGCGAGAAGAGCAGGTGGAAAGCATAGGGGGCCCACAAGAGTTAACAAACTGAGCATGCAGATGGAAATTCAAACAACAGAGGGTGCTCTGGGTGAGGTGAAAACCTGGAAGCATTTCTAAACAACTAAGGAGAGAATAGCGTCACCCAGTCTCGGTGCGAGTGCTTGCCTTAGCACACGCAGGTCGGCAGACGCTCCACAGGGGTGGCAGAGAATTGCGTTCAGCACAGAAACAATCCAAACTATCCAAGATGAATGCCATTGCTAACCAGTCGAGCGGAGGAAGATAATGAAGGAGCCAGCCTGTGTGAATTAATGCGGAGCAAGTTGGAAACATTAATGCGATGATGGTGCAACTGCAGAGGGCGATATGGACACCCCACGCAAGCTCCATTGGGAGTCGCCCAGGGACTGTTGTCCCATCAACCAAGCCGTTCATCCGCATCAGGAGCATTCCCAACCATGTTAGTGTCATCTATTTTTAATCATTATGGAACTAACAATGAAGATGTTATCCATGTGATACATTATAATCCACTCTACTACCAACAACATCAAAGATACATTTGGTATCATTCCTTTACACTCACTTCAATACTAGCATGTGTTATGAAAATTTGAGGGCCTTATATTGTCTTGAGGAAACCTTTTGAGAATGGGAGATTGTATGATCTATAGAGAATTGATAAGTAGTGAACGACTCTGAGATTACTATATGTTATTACATTTTTCTTTAAAAATAAAAACATATGGGAGAAGGATTGTTGTTAGATAACATGAGAAGAAGAGATCAAGTTGTGATTAGTCAATGACAATGTGTAAAACAATTCAATATTGTTGATGAAAAATGCATTGTTACGTATATCTTAGTTAGTTCCTATGAATATTACATAAATAAATATGGTAAATTTAATTATTTCACAATATCTTATGTAATATTCACTATATAGAGAAAAATGATTGTTTTATTCAATAGAATATTAGTTGTTTTGATTTTAAGAAATGAATAATAATGTAAAAAGAAAGGAGAGTCAAAGGCTAATGATTTCTTTATAATAATTCAACTTTCTCTTGATTTTTCAAAAGTGGCTATGGCATGATTTAAAAAAAAGAATGAAAAACTCAAAATTATATCCGATATTTTGAACTTCATATTCTTGTTGACATTTTTGTTATTTTCTGAAAAAGAAGAAATATATATATATATATATATACCAAAATTCCCTTGTCTCATTTACCCTTAATCTAGCTTAATATATTAATGTAATTACTCAACAAGTGTTGTTGTTCATTATAACAAATTGGGAAAAAATATATATATGTACTTATCTATGTATTTATGTATGTAAATCATTGCTAGGTGAGATAGTAGAGAGCAGTGTTGCCCTCTCCACCTAGATTCAATTCTATATGTACGTGTCTACTTGTTTATGTAGGTTAGATAGTATAGATGAGTGTTAAAAAGTATGTTAAAAAGTTTCCACCCACAAATTAATATATTTTATGAGAGAAACATATAAATAGAGAGAAATAGAATGAGGTGGGTTAATACATATATATCTTTTTAAACTAAATTCCAAATCATCATGAACTAACCCACCATGGAAAAAAAAACGCCTAAACACAAAAGAAATATGAAAATATTACAATTTAATAAACAAACAAATGTTCAAGCAAAAGTATCTTAAACTAAAAATTCACATTAAAGTAATTTATTCCTAGTTAAAGTATGATTTTTTGTTTTTCGCTTTTGTTTTTTTATGACGCTTCAAAAATGTATCATTTTTGGAACCCCAATGTACATTATTTTTGTAATTAACTACTCCTCCATTAATATTATAAAAAAAAATATTATAATGGTTGCTTATTGTCAGCAATGCCCTAAGGTAATTATTCAATAAATATTAATATTTGTAGAAACGTTGTCCAAAATATTTTCTCTCCTCTTAAGGATTTTAATAATTCTTGGAAATAGTAACACCTAAACATAACTAAAGTATATAGAGATAAGAAATACAATCATAAACTAGATTGGGAAAATGACCAATATGATTGTTATTAATATTCACCTTCATCATCTAAATATCTAAAAAGGTAGATGTTTCCATTGCTTGAGCTCTACCTACACCTATTACTTTTATGAAGGTCTATAGGCTTCATCCTTATTCTCTATAACAAATTTTATGTTGAAGATGGATTCATATATTGGTCCATTTGAATCAACCTACTTAATAATATGTTTCTATTGTTTTCATTATTCTTCACCAACTTAGGAAATAAAGGATTTGTTGAGTTACTATAAATTGAACAATTTCATGTCCTTGATCTCTCTACTTCTAGAAAATCTGATAACCCACCTCACACATTTCTTTTCAATATACTTAATAAGAGTGCATATACCTTTGTCTCTAACTAAATTTTCTATGCATTCAATTTCTTCTTTGGGATGCTTGGAAAAACATTGACGGTACCAATTAACTAAAACCATCCGTCATTTTCTTCTTTCACTTTGACCCTTCAAAATTCTTGTGGGTTTTTTTTTTCTTCCTACACTTATCCCTTTTCTTGTTTTTTTACCCCAAAAATTTTCCTAAACTCCATATTTGAATTCCTAAAGGATGAAACGAAACATAAGCAACCCCAAATTACTCAAAAATATTTTGAGAATGAAAGAGAGCCATTATGATGAATAGTATAGAGAGAAAATTAAAATCACAAATGGAAGAGGAAACCACAACAATAGGGGGACAATTTAGGAAGAATATAACAAAAACATCAATATTACAAATAGAGTTGGAAGTAATATTGGAGAGCTTATTTCCATCTATGTTTCCTATCTTATTATTGTACATTATGTACTTAACCATGAACATGCACTCAACTCGGGAGACAATGTCTTCTATGAAGAGAGGATAAGATGTATTCTTTTTAATATTATGATTACAAGTTAAAAATTTATTTTGTATTTGATCTATCCTTCTCCAAGGGTGTCTAGAGATGATTCATCTCCAAACTTCACATTCATAAAAGATAATATGGGTGATGAGAGTATCAAATTAATTTTTTTTTTATCCCACAATCGAAGGTCTATTAATGTAAACTTGTTTTCGAACCCATAGTAAGCTTTCCACCCACGATTTAGGTTAACGTTTGGATTTTATGTGCTAAACAACACAAGATAAAGTGAGAGGTGTGGTTGGCATGCATAGGTTAATGAAGAAACGTGTTGGCATGCATTGAAGTGAATGTACAAAAAAAAAAAAGATAATAGAAATGGACTAGTATGACATCCACTCAACTTCATTTCTATGATGCAAAAATGGTAATTTTTAAGGATTTAATATTTTTCCTATATATAGTATTGTAGGTGACTATTCTAGTTTCAAAATTTATATATATATATATATATATATATATATATATATATATATATATATATATATAAAATGTAGGAAAATATTCAATAAAAACATGTAAGTTACTATTAAAATTGGTAATTTTTTTTCGAATATCATCCCATTAATCATATATATGTAAAAAAATAGGCGATTTTTAAACCAAATTGGCGAATAATTTTTCTTTCCATAAAGTGTCAAAAAATTAACCCATTTTTGAAAATTTGCCACTAAAATTTTCCCTAGATGTGGAGTTTACATAAGCCCACCTTGAGTTCGTTGCCAACACTCATAAGATATGTTATGGTTAATTCATTAAAAACCAATTCATACAATTTTAGCGATAGCATTCTGAAGCCCTTCTCCATAGCTTCATGGTATCCACATGTATATATGCAGATATTTGCATTATTATAATTATTACAATTATCAATACTTTCCTATGTTGTATTTAATTTGATATGGTTTACATACCAACTGCTATTTTGACAACTAAGTTATGTTATGTTTTCCTATAGTTTAATTAATATATATATATCTATATATATATATATATATATGTATGTATGTACGTATGGTTTATATAGAGTACTATGATACCTGAATTAATTCTTCCTTTTTTTAAATTCATATGATAAGACAATGGGGGAGTATAGTTTGAAAATGTTATTATTACATTACCATATAGATTAAAATTTATTTTCATTATTTTATTTATATATTTACTTTTGATAATCTATAGCAAATTTTGATTATCAAACTTATGAATCTTAAATATTATTAATTATATACTTGTCTAGATCCATCCTAACCCCGAGATCTATCAAGCGCCAAGAGGGATCCAATATCTTGAGGTGCAAACTTCTATTTTGAGTGAAAAAAATGTTGAACATCTAATTATTCTGATCATTTTAAATATGATAAATATGTCTCAGATTAATATGCTCACCATATTTTTAGAGTTACTATGTTACCTCGGTTTGTTGAGATGAAAAACATTGTTAATAACTTGAATGATGAAAAATGATTAAATATTTTTTTTAAATGAAAAGTGATAATGTAGTAGTGTTGAATGAATAAAATGGGAATAATAAGAATGTGGTAAATTACAAATAGTATTCATTGTGATCAATCTCAAACTATTTCTTCCACTATTCTTGTTGTCACACCTGTTATTTTTTCCATCTTTTCATATTTATCATATGAAAGGGGTGGTTGAAATCGTAGACAACTCAAATATTTTACTCTCGATCTATTCGTAAAAAGCACCAAATGTCAAGTACTGCTCTCTCTTTTCTCCAAGCATAGTAATTTTCTAATATTAATCATTGTTAATTATGGAGTATTAAACCTCAAGGGTCATTGGTTGAATCTAATATGAAGGTTGATCCCTTGATTCTTCAAGACAATATTAATGTGCATAATATTATTCTTGAGTCTGATCTAGTTGAAAGCATGGTTCCCTCAAGGGGTACGCTTCAACCTCTACCATATATTTCTCATGGTCCCTTATTCTAAGATTTTATTGATTATTTATTTATTTATTTATTTTGATTATCAATCCATTGTTTCAAGTAGTGATTATGCACAAGGTGATTATGTAGGTTTGGGAGCAAAGTGATGAATATGCTTTCTATATTTCTTCCCTCTTTCAAAATGGAGATTCTACACTTTTGAATGATCATGAATCTTGCGATATTGATAACCTGCGAAGTGATCTAAAAACCCTTACTCAAGTTGAAACCTCACCTTGATATCCATGATTCCTCTAATACACATGGTGAGTATCAACCAGATTTAATAGATGATCTTTTGTTTTATTCAAGAGACTTAGATTTTGAAGGATTGAATCTAGAATTTTATCTAAGTGGTTTACAATCTCTAGCTATGGGATGGGATAATATTTCAATTTAATATTCTCTAGGAATTATTTTAATCCATAGATCTTAGAATACCAAACCACATGGATCAAGCTGTTAGGTTTTTGAAGCTTTAATATACCTTGTTGAAGGTAAGAAATGCAAATTTGAAAATAAAAATGGTATGGCATATTTTGATCATTATGATGATGGAATTTCAATTTATTTCCAACTTCCTCATGATATGTTCTTACATTCACCTCCTTTT
The DNA here is from genome assembly GCA_034641835.2 of Pinus albicaulis. NCBI lineage: Eukaryota > Viridiplantae > Streptophyta > Pinopsida > Pinales > Pinaceae > Pinus > Pinus albicaulis. Next base: position 33,303 of record JAXQQM020070816.1, read on the forward strand.
CTCGAGCAAGGCATTTTTTGGGTGACAAGAGATGTTTAAATTATCTTATATAGAGTAACATGCATATTGATCCATGGATTTTGCAAGCTGATATTGTTGTCCAAAATTAGAATTTTGAATCATATTTAACTATAAGAAGTATCTCCTCCTAAGTATTTTCATATTTCCTCACCTTTAGCACATTATTCATTCTACTTGTATATGTTCCATGAGCCCACTACACCAGCAATTTATCTCAATTGTTTATATATTTACCCTACAAGTCTTGATTTCAATTAGGTACACAATGGTGTGATTTCACAATTAGAATATGAGAATATTGAATCCATTATTCATGCTTGGTTTAGTTGTCAATATTCCACAAGTCAGGAGGAATATTTTCCAGTTCTAAATGTTTAAGTCATTTCTAGTTGATGCGTATAGATTCTCTATCCACCAAGAGTATCATATGCTAAATATTAAATCTAATCAAGTCAATGGTATCAAAAATAATTTCATTGAGATATTTGATGATAATGGTGTGTATTTTCCTATTGATTTTCCTAAGCCACCCAAATTTGATGATCCACCATGTGAAAGTTCAAGGAATTTTCATGGATTTGAGGAACTTAATCCTCAACATGATGCTTATGCTTCTAATTCGATCAATTTTTTCATTTCATCTTTAATTGGTTTGATATCTAATTTACATACCCCACTATTTAGGGTGAGACTATTGTTAACATTTTCTTCTAGTTCTTTAATCATGTCCTTCATTTGAAGACTCTCTATATTATCAACATCTCCTTGCTAGGATGTTTGGTTCATATCTTGGTTTTTTTTTTCTATGACCTGCAACCTAGTCTCTGTTGCCTCCATTTTATTCTCCAATAGTTCTATTTTATTTTCTATTTTTTTTAATCTTGTCTTTAGGAGATGTGAATATTTTTTCCAGCATGGCTTCTAACTGGGTTTGTATCTTGACTTCTCTTTCCTCTCCACATTTCTCTAAAGAATCTATAACTATGCTAGGTCTACCTTTGGTAATCTTTGGTAGGTGTGGTGAATTATTTATACTTGAGAATATATGAGCAGATAAAAGATAAAGTGTGTGCACCTGAATATTAGAAAATTGGACAACAGACCTCAAGTACCCAGGACCTCAAGTACCCAGGTCCAAAAATTTATCGAGAAAAAAATGACCGCAAACCCAAGTATTAATCGAGAAAATTCACCTCAAAATTTTCACTGCAGACCCAAGTGTACACTAATATTATATACAAGTGTATAATACCAATATATATTTATTGTTTTTTAAAATTTATTACAAAATACAAAAATAAAAATAAGAATAAGTAAATATGATTTAATAATTTTTTTTTAAATATTTGTTATGATATTTAAAATTTTCATGTAGTTAATGTAGTTGGTGGAAATTGTAAACACACACACACATATATAAATACATATTTATTATTTTTTAAAATTTATGAGAAAATACAAAAATAAAAATAAACAAATATAATTTATTATTTATTTTTTCTTTTTAAATATTTGTTATGATATTTAAATTTTTCATGTGATTAATGTAGTTGGTGGAAATTGTAAGCATATATTTTAACTTTTTAAATTTTAAATAAGATAACTTTCTTTTACTAAATAACATATAAAATAATATAATAATAGTCAATAAAATCGAAATAAGGAAACAAGAAAAAATAATTTAATAAACTCAAAGATTTAGAATTGTTAAGATTAGATTCATGAGATGATATGAATTCAGAATAAACCATATTAATATTTTAATATTTTGTATATTATTATGATACCAATGGTAAAATATAAATTTCTTTTAAAATTTTTAATAAATTTAATTTATAAAAAATAATTTAAAAACATAATATTCTGAGTTAATAATAAATCGATAACCTTAATTCTAAAAATAAAAAAATAGAAAATAACAAATGATTTACACATATTTGAGAAAAATAAACAAAGAAAGTAGAAATAATGAGAGATTTGAGAAAAATAAACAAAGAAAGTAGTAATAATGAGATTAGATCAGCTTATTCATTTTCATTTTATATCATCTCTAAATCGGACAAACCCTGAAGTTAATACCTAAATAGCGTACACCAAAATCGCCCGGGTTAATCGGACATCGTTTGACTGGCGAGCGTTATAATAAAAGACAACTAGGTCTGGCCGGGCAGAGATACAAACCTTCCACAAATTCTGCACGAAAACTTTTATAAGCTTATATGACCAACTGACGTTCAACTGACACCCATTTTCCCAAATCAAAACTGTAAACGAAAATCAAGATGGAATCTCATTTGAATTTCAAGATACACGCCTAACTACTTGCATTAACTTCACACAGAATTTCAGTTGAATTCAACTATCTGAAATATAAATTGTAAGCGATAATCAATAGGAATAGGAATTTGAATTGAATTCAACGAGGTGGGCTATAGGCCTAAGTACTTGGATTAATTGCAACAGAATTTCAATTGAATTGAACTAACTATCTTGCAATATTAAGTTCAACTTACACCCAAGGAATTTGGTGGACTTCCCCAACGGCTGCTTCAATGGTGATAGTGATAGGTTCCTCCTGCTTCAATGCTCCTCGTTCATGGCTAAAATTCAACCAGATTCAGAGTACAGAGCACAAAGAAGGATGAATAAGGAGATGAATCTCTGCAACAAACTGAGTAGAGTAGAAGAGGATCTGAATTTCATATTACTCACTTTGTCACAAAAAGCATCCCTTTCCATTCCTTCTTTCTTCTCTCCATTCTAAATCTTGTTAAATGTTACCTTCCGTTTTATGGAAAATGGGTTCATAGAGGAGAGAAGGATGGCAAATTACTGGAGGGAGGATGCGTCGTCATCAACTTCGGCTGCGTCCTCCACTTCAACCACAAATGATTCATGCAATTACTGGCTAAAATTCAACCACATTCAGATAGTAGAGAGCGCAAAGAAGGAATACAGGGTATGAGAATATAAATCCCTGCATTGCATTTCAGGTGTATTTGTACAACAAAGTGACTACGGTGTCGGAATTAATACACTAATTGCTGCCATCATCGTAATCACTTTGTCAGACAAATAAAATGATCTAAAATGCGCCCTCTTCTGTTCCTTCTTTCTGCGCTCTATTCTGAATCTTCGGTTGTATGTTTACCCTCCGTGAGCGTGAGGGTAAGATTCTTCTGCATATGAGCTTTATGGCATGTTGATGGAGTCTTCTGGAACATTTTCCCAGTCATTTCGATTTCCATGCATACTGTTAAGCAATCACTTCGATTTCCATGCATACTGTTACTCTCCTTGGTGGTAACTTGAGAGAAACTCGTGCGAGAAAATTATCTTCGACGAACATTTTTCTTTTTCCAGTCCTACAACTGAAGCAATCACTTCGATTTCGATGTATACTGTCACTTTCCTTCGTGGTAACTTAAAAGAAACTTCTGATTGGAAATGAATGGCATGGCAGGTGGGATAATGACAAAAAAGAGGAATTAGTGGCGGAGATCACGGTATCCAACTTGGCTCTCCCACTAAAGTAATAGTAAACCACATGCAAGATATGCACGTTAAAGTAAATGGAACACGTCAATTCATGATTTCCCGAACTGAAGCGTTTCGTTCTAGGGGTCTGTGATTTTTTTAAATTAAAGTTGAAAATTTATGTTTTAAATATTTAAAATAATATAAATAATTTCTTAAATAAAAATAAAGATATTTATTAATAATGTTAATAATTTTTATATATGTGTAGTTTTTTTGTTTTATTGGTTAGACCAGTGTGGCAAATAAAAATATTTATAAATAATATTAATAATTTCTATATATGTGTAATTGCTTGTTTTATTTGTTAAGTAATGGGTGAGTAGCCTAGATTTTAAGCTATCAAATTACTCTTTGGAACCTTTAATATGGTTAAATTTTTTCCATGAAGTTTTAAACCGGTAACATTTATTTGCCATATATATGTGTATTTTAAATTTATATAAAATGTTTATTTGAAATAATAATTTTTAAAAATTAAGATCTTTAATATAATATCAAATTTTTGTGTAATATCTTTAGCCATATTTATCTTTCTAAATTAGAATGAGAATATGTTTTTATTAAAACCTCCAAAGCGTGTCATTCTCCTTCCTAATCTATTGTGTTTGCAAGATGTATTTATGTTTCTAAACTAGAATGAGAATATGTTATTATTAAAACCTCTAAAGTGCGTCATTCTCCTTCCTAATCTATTGTGTGTTTGCATGATGTGTAGTAGAGTCCTCTGCACACTAATCCCATATCGAAAGTACGCAAAAATACCACCCCTTTTCATAATTATCTTGTCATCCAACTTAACACACAACCACTAGTTCAAGGCCTCCTTTGGGATATGCCCTATAAGATGAATTACTCTCATTCATTACTTTGATGTTATCAACTTCGGTTGTATGTTGTAGTTGTTGCATTTTGTATGATTAATTCTTTGTCGGGAGGCTGATTGCCTAGGCCCCCTATATGATTTTTATTTTCTTCTTTATGGTGGGTGACCATAGGAAATAATCTAATTTTAATATGTTTCATGACTGAAACATATGGAATTTGGGAGAATGTAGGTTGCCCATTGAAAACCAGACCACCTAGATTTGAGTTACACCCTCTGTTGGCACACTTATCTGCCTTCTTGTTGAGTTTTTGAACCATGTAGAAGAATGATACAGAGTCCATATCTTTCACTATCTCCCTAATTCTTTTCATGGGATGGTCCAATGCGTTATATTTTGGAATTGACCCATTTACCATGTGCTATATAAGAAGGAGAGAATACCTTAGCACACTAAGGGAAGATTCCTTATATTCATTTTCTATCTAGAACCCTTAAAGTAGAGAATAAAATTCAACAAGATTGGTTTTTATACAACCAAGGCCCCATGAATACTACTATGCTACTTTGGTTATCTCAGGGCCATATAACACCCCTACCCCTTATATATATATATATATATATAATTTGTTCTGCATATTAATTGGTAGATTTTATTTACTATAGGCCAATAATAATTTGTTTGAAACAACATTCCACTATATACTAAAGTCAATCACAATATAATAATATAACTTATGATTTATTTTTTATTTATGAAGTATGAATATTTGTTTTAAAATGTTAGTGATTTTCATGCTAATTTTTAAAACGTATTGTTGTGTCATCAATTTTTTTTTTTTAGAGTGGTGATTTTCATGCTAATTTTGAAACGTATTGATGCAACATCAACCTTTTTTTTTTAGAGTGGTGATTTTCATGTTGGTAATAAAACAAAAAACTTAGATAAAAAATATATGTATAAAAACAATAAAAAAAACCAATAAAAATGTAAAAAAAAAAACTTAACTCATAAAAATAAAAAATTTAAACAAAAATAATTTCTTTTGTTTTTTAACTTGTTTTTTTTTTTTTTTTTAATTTACATATTTTGAAATTTTAATTTTAAATTTTTTTTTTTAATTTTAAAATTTAAAATTTTTCTTAAGTTTTAGATTTTTTTTTTTTTAATGTTTGAATTAAAATTTTTATTTTGTTTTTATTTTTATTTTTTTATTCCTATATATTTTTAAATTTTAAGCTTTAAAATGCTTTTATTTTTTAAATTTATTTTTTTTCTTAAATTTTAGGTTTTTTTTAATATTTGAATTTTAAAAATTAAAAAATGTTATTTCTATTTTTAAAAATGTCAAAAATATGACACAATTTTTTTTTTGTTATTCCAGCATCAACTGGTTTTGTTTTGAGGGCGTTTTTTCAATCTTTTTTTCAAGAAACAATTTTGTTTTTAGCATAATTTTATAAAATGTTGAAATTTGACCTTAAAAAAAAACCAAGTGCGTTCTGGAATACACTTTTTTTGTTTTTGGGGTGTTTTTTCATGTTTTTTGAGTCTTTTTGGGTTAGAGTTCCCGTTTTGAGGTCAGGTTACCTATTTCATCAAGAATAAGAAAGTTGTGGGTTTTAAGACAATATTTAAGACAATTTTTGGTTGTATTGCTCTGACCTGAGACAAAAGAAAACTGTATTGTCTTAAATATTTGTCTCACAGTGTCTCAAATAAAATCATTTTGAAATATTGTCTCTATAAAGACAATATATAACATAATTACTTTTGTCTTCCGCAGACACTTACTTTTGTCTCTCCGCCCACAATAAAGGCAATAATAAACACAAAAGAGGGTTTTAAGACAATTTTTGGGTAAATTGTCTCAAATTATTGTCTTAAAATTTGTCTCTATAAAGACAATAGTTGTAATTAAAGACATATTGTATTTATGGAGACAATGTCTTTAATCCTATCTATTGTCTCTCTAGAGACAATATACAACAATGAATCCAGAAAAATATCTCACCATTAAAATAAATCAATATAAAAAAATTTAATTAAAAAAATTTACAATAATATTGAATAATTCATATTAGGGTATAGTGGAATCGAACCACCAACCTCTTGCATGGCAGGTGCTCTTCCATTGAGCTAGCACTCTTTAAAGAATTATGTGAGGAGTTATGGCAGTCCTTGAAATTGTATAATAGGCATTGATTTTTAAAAAAATGTTCGGAAGCAGTAATGGCATACAATTCAGAAATATATAATCATGCAAGCCCTTATTTTTAACTTAATAAACTAGAAATTGCAATTATGTGTTGCGATGAAACACTGTGAAATAAAGAATATAGGAAATAGTAGTATAGACGAAAAAATCTTAAAATTTGAACCAAAGTTAGACTACCTGTAGTTTATTTAAAACTTATAACTAGCAATTGCACTGGGAGGTGCAAGGGAACGCCAAAAGGAAGATGCATGAATTATTTTGTGATATGAGTAAGAGAAAAATGGCCTTGATAGTTTGTTGAGCAAACATTACTTGAGCTCGCATTAGTGAGGCTCATTGACCTATTTGAGTAGAAGGATATAGAAATGGTTGTCAATCCCTCTCAAACCTCTAGAAATCGAATTGATATTGGTTGCCACAAACTGAAGCTCGTGATGATTAACATCGCTCAAGTTTGAGGCATCATAAACCAAGATACACAATATTAGTGATACAAATTCAAATCGGGGATTATTGCCATAACATAAAAGTCACTGATATAATTTTTCAATGGTCCATAGAGAAAATTTTGTAATTTTTCATCAAAAAAATAATATGTTGCTGTAAGGAAAGGCTAGCATTTTTTAAGAAAAAAAAAATTTAAAATTTGTGAAATAGTACAAGATCCAAATAACCCCAAAAGGATTTAAACCATCAAATGAGGATTAAAAATTTAATAAATATTTACAAAAAACGAACATATAAAAAATAAAAAATAAAAAAACCTTAACGACTATTCTCCGTACAAAATCATGTTAATTATCAAGCCATACCACATTGACTCATCATCTGGTATCCACGTAGATAATTTCCCAGAAATATGATACAATTTGATAAGTGGGCAGTTCCCTTCGAGTGCTCAAAACTAAGACATGCAAATACTTGCAAGCACCCCATTGCCTAGTAGACTGGTAAGCTGCTGAGTTAAAATATGAGCACCAAAACTATGGGCACCAACGGCTTGAACAAATTGACACATTTAAATGGAAATTAACCAGCCAGAACTAAAAGACTCCAGATTCAGTTACAACTATTACATGAGATTGTGCTTCCAAACAAGCTTTAGCGAAATGCTTGTGCACAACCAATGATGGATAGCTTAGTTTGGAGTGTCTTCAAAGAACCTTTCAGTAATAAAAGGAGGTGGAGGCAAGCTTGCTACACATTTGAACTGTCATGGAAAACAATAAAACATATATAAAACTTTAATAAGAGTAACTAGCTGTGTGCATGTAATCCTTGTAGCTTTCAAAGGTTGGATTAAAAAAACCATTAAATTCCCAAACAAGATATATGAAAGTGTACCATGTGTTGTTGATATTTTTCCCTTATTGCAACCAATGTACTAGCTTTTCGATTCATTTGTACATTATAGATTGCCATTACACAGTCCTTAAGCCGTGATGCCTTGTATCCTGTATGATGCACCAAAGTTGGATTCTGCATAACACAAAATCTACAGATTTATGCCCGCACATAAAGCTAGCACAAAGCAGTATAATAGTAAGCTTCAGGGAGTAGACAATACCCATGGATGTGTTAGAAAATCAAGATTCAATAAAGATAGAAATACAGTTGAAGTTGATATAAAGGATGGTAGGTGTTGGAGAAAACTGCATTCCATGAGTGTCAACTCTGCCAAATAATTGGCTTAAAAACTCCATATGAAAACTCGGGGCCTGCCAAAAAGTATTCCATTTTAATAAAAATAAGCACTAGTACAAAATATAAAAGAATCCAGATCAACAATTAGGTGTATGTAGGTACTCTTGACATCTTTCTCTGTAGTAGGACTCAATCTCAGAGTCTCATACTCATCTTTCATCCCAGGGAAAGCAACAGAAACCATCACAGTTACATTCCTCCTGCCTACCTAATTTTTCTTCTCTCCATTTTTCTTTCTCAAGAATGAATTCCCCTGAGCACCCATAAGTCTTCCAATAGTGGCAGCCATGATCTCTAACAAAAAACGCTGATCCCCAATCCGAGCTTAATAACACAATCCGATCTAAATGTACAGAATGGGTGTACCAATAGTTTATTCATTGGAAGCATGGAAAACTATGAGCATAGCACCACTGCATGTCAGAGATACCCTTATTGTAGTTTGTATCTTTTCACTGTAGAACACGGTAGGTTTACAGAAATAAGGTACATATCTAACAAAGATATAGGCAAAAAGCAAGAAAGCTTCCAATGCAACATGAATCTAGTGTAATATATAATATGATATTCAAAACTCATTGTATAAATTGTTCGACAATTTAGATTGTTCGACAAATAAATAAGAAAAACGAAAGAAAGCTTCCATTGCAACATGAATCTAGTGTAATATATAATATGATATTCAAAACTCATTGTGTAGATTGTTCGAAAATTTAGTTTGTGCAAAGGAGTGTATGCGCCATGTTCCCTAATAATTACATGGCCCTACCTCAACATGGTCCTATGATTATACCCTCGGACTCAAGCCAGTAACGATGAATTTACCAAGCAAACCTCAAACCTGTTACAGAACTACTACACAAGATTTCCATTGTCAGAGCCTATTGATTCTTAAATAATGAAGCACATGTTGATACAGGATTCCCAAAGCAGTCTCTATCTTATTTACACAATAGATCTGGTCATTGTCTCATATCATGGCGCTGAATTCCCAGCTTCGAGTCAAATATTAAAGACTTTTCAATGCCCTAAAGCACAAAGGTGACCTTATGCATTGTGGGGGGGATTCTTCACTGACAATTAACAGGATATAAGGTGTTACCCATTTTTTCAGTAGATGTCACCTATTATAAAAAAAATCACTTAACAGGGCTGGATATTATCAGGAAAGATGAATGCAGATCATTTAGAATCAGAGGCAATGATTTGTAATGCTAAGGCGAAGGAATTGATATCATCAACTCTATTAAATAGCAGGAGTTCTAATAGGATTGATTCGTCTACAAAAAGGAAAAAAATAGCAAGAAGAAAATCAGTGCTCTAAATATAATGCTACATGTTGGCAAATGATGAGTTCAGATTCTACTATCCCTATCATGAAGCTACAAGACAAAGTCCTTATCAAGATCCAGTTGACTCAGATCTGTTCACCTATCATCTAAAGGAATAGGCTCATATGAACAATAAAAAGGGTTCAGTGACAGTTAAAGCAGCCAAAATAGAGGACATATTTTACATTTCAGGTGTTTGCAAGTAGACTAGCAGTCAAGTGATTAAACAATAGTGGTACAAGTGCATTTCCATCTTTGAAAATTTTTGTTTTGATTGCTATTAGAAGGTATTCACATATAATACTTTTTCTGGAGATTGAAGTTTAGCAAGCTTATCAGTGATCACATTAAGCATGAATAAAGCAATCATGTGGAGTAAACTGTAAGACACTCCTGTTCAAAGTCTTCGAAATCTGGATTAGCCTCATTGTAAGGAAGAGTTGATAATAGGAAATGCAGTGTTCAGTGCTCCTGTTCAAAGTCTTTGAAATTTGTATTAGCCTTCTTGCAAGGCAAAGTTGATAATAGGATGCAGTGTTCAGTTAAAGGTGGTTAAAAGGAGGAGTCATCATGCATCCTTAAAGGAAACACCCTACATGTTTGGGTTGTTTGGAGGTTTTGATTACATATTCGTTACATCCATATGCATCTAGGAAGAAAGTGCTTCATCAATATAGAGGCATCCAAATGCAAACAACATAAACATATCCTTGCAGCAATCAATTATTTTGGGGATGTCTTGTTCAAGGAAAAGAACCAGCCCAGTTTATTGCTCTGTTTCCAAACTTGGGCATTCTAAATGGTATAATCAATTTCCAAAGTCCGCGGTACAGATCATCACAACTGTAGAATGATACAAGTTGATCCAGTTGCTACATCCTTGATTCTACATATTTCTTCTTCTTGCAAATAGGGACATCACTTCTCATTTGGAATGAATCCTGGAAGAAGCATCTTTTGGAATGGAATTAAAACTGGTGCCAGAGGAAGAGCTATATTTGAATAAATTTTTAAAAGAAAGAAGACAATTAATCCAGAATGGTTTAGAAGCTAGGGCATTCTCACTGCAGAAGAAGGCTCATAAACCTTTTCACTGGAAGTTCAAGGGATGCTGAGAAACTTGCTGTTGATCTGAAAGGGCGACTGAAATTAGAAGATGCAGGATTTTATTGGAGAATTATTGGTCTTGATGTCCAAGAGGTCGATTATGTTGCATGGGTTTGCGACCAAGATGCTTATGCACATGATGGAAAAAAATTCTCTGCACAATCAATTATATTCATGCATGAGCATTGGAAATATGTCAATCTTGTACCCAAGTTGAGAGCTCTTGCTGAGAGAAGAAAATTGGAATATTTAGCAGTCAGTCCTATTCTCACTGTGACAATTGAAAGTTTTTGTCCCCACAATATTTTAACCAATTATAGGCAAGATCAACTTCAAATGGTGTTGGACACATCTGAACAAATGCATGCCCAAATAACAACAGCATCCCTCTTGTCCCCAAAGGTAGTGCAGATCAATGTCGAGGGCTCCAGGAATTTCTTAAAACTAATTCATATGTAGGCCCTGTCAGCAGTAATTGTGGTCTCCATGGGCAGCGATTGTTTCTTTTCAAGGGCAAAGAGAAAAACTGAAGAGAATATTCTTGCCGGTGCTATCTAGCCGTGCAAGCGATCATATCAACTATAGCAGTAAATGAGTTCATACACATTGACCCTTTCAACAAGCTCGTACACATTGATCTTTGAGCCGAGGGAAATCATATTAATGAATTCTCTCTAGTGGGTTTTAGACTTTGCAGGTGTGCCCATCCTTAAATACTAGTTTCTCCCCCGCGATCCATTATTCCGAGTAACTAACCTAAGGAGGGTCATTCTTCTTGATATCCTCTCATCCATAATATTCCCTTGACTCCATCGCCCTTGAATATTGGCATTGATCTTCACATCCCTCCATCAACAGTATTTCCTCTTTTCCCTTAAAGCCAACTCTATCATTGGGGTTACTTGTGATATCACTGTATCTCGGGTCTATAACAACATACCTGTGTGATAACCCTCGGACTACAGGAAACATACCTCTGTGATGACCCTCATACTATAGGCATAATACCTCTTTGATCACCCTCAGACCTGTCACAAAAAATTTGTGGCTCGAACACCACCTCATAGACCATCTGACCTTGGTAAAATAGCTTTTGTTTTGTCACAGAACTTTAGGTTAAGAGGATAGACCTTGAGTCCAAGCCATTGTCACCATCACAAGGAACTCAATTCTCATATTTTTGGAGTGTCTCATCTATATGTGTAGAACTCGGAAATAGATACAACTTTGGAGTGATCATACTACTCTGGAGACCTATAGCTTATTGCCAGACTTGTGACCATACTAGCTATGATATACATACTACTGTGGAGACCTGTGAACATACTAGCTGTGATATACAACTGTGAGCATATAAGTCTTCATACCTGTAGCTTATTGATTTATAGAACAATGCATTCTTGGAAGTGCTCAGATAAGCTTGTGAAATACTTGGTGTATTGACTAGTTAAAGAGATTGGGTAGTCTGCCGGTGGAAGCCTATCTGTGGTACCTTGGATGCACCTGTAAGAGGCCCGAATAGTCCTAATCAAGCTTGGAATTAACATCTCTTAACAGTCTTGTGTGGATTTGAGGTTTCCTTGGGGATACTCTTGAATACAACCTCCGAGTGGCCTTTTGTATTGATTTAAGGATTTATAAAGGAGACCTTGGAGTATCATTGAAGCCATATCTTGGTTAATATAGTGAAGATCTTGGAAGAAGTATATTGGAGTCTTAAATAATTGTTATGCAACTTTGGAGTTATCATACTACTATGGATACCTATAGCTTATTGCAAGACTTGTGACCATACTAGCTATGATATACATACTAATGTGGAGTCCTGTGATCATACTAGCTATGATATACAACTGTGAGCATATAAGTGTTCATACATGTATCTTATTGATCTACAGAATAGTGCATTGTTGGAAGTGCTCACACAAGCTTGTGAAATACTCGGTGTATTGACTAGTTAAAGAGCTCGGGTATTCTGCCGGTGGAAGCCTATCTATGGTAGCTTAGACGCACTTGTAAGAGGCCTGGATAGTCCTAATCAAGCTTGGAATTAACATCTATTGACAGTCTTGTGTGGATTTGAAGTTTCCTTGGGGATATTCTTGAAGCCAACCTCAGAGTGGCCTTTTGTACTGATTTAAGGATTTATAAAGGAGACCTTGGAGCATCATTGAAGCCATCGCTTGGTTAATATAGTGAAGATCTTGGAAGAAGTATCTTGGAGTCTTAAATAATTGTTATGCAGGTCAAAAAGGAAACCTTTGAGCATTGTTGAAGACACCCTTGGAGAATTCTTGAAGAAGAGGCTTAAAACAGGTGCAGAACTTGGGTTTCTTATTGAAGACACCTTGAAGGTCTTGGAAATATTATTGGAGATCATGATGCTGATTGGCTGGTTTGACTACTTACTGATTGAAACCAACAGGTTTTTAAAGCTATGGGATGCACTAGAGTTGGTATAGCATAAACACAACTATCTTTTAAAGTCAAACAGAAAACTACTCTTTAGTGTTGAATGAGCCCTCTTTTTTCATCTGGAATCAACACCTTTTTGGATTTAGATTATGATAAATGCCCTCCTTTCCACTGTATGCCAGCCAAGCTTTATAGAATCGATATTTAGGTCTTGAAAAAAAAAATTTCCATCTTTTCAATCTAGGGCTTGTTCTACAGCAAGAGGCTAAGTCAACATCATGTGCAACTAGCTTAGCAGAGCTTATAGTCATTATGTCAGCATTATGTCTTCATAGCATTACAATATTAGAAAGAAGGTCTATGGGTATTGCTACTACTTCTTCACATGGATCTTTATAAATTGCTATAACATCATATCATGGATAACCACGGACCATTATGTACTCCTAATTGCCCACTAACCTGTTTAACATGCTCAAGGGGATATATATATATATATATATATAGATAACCGTGGATCATTATGTACTCCTTCCAACTGCCCAGTAACCCTTTTAACATGATCCTCTCTCTCTCTCTCTCTCTCTCTCTCTCTCTCTCTCTCTCTCTATATATATATATATATTTCACTATGTTTGTCCATATGACCCTACCAAGAGAAGGTAGCATATCCGCTACTCAACAAATCACCAATTCCCCTTGGATAGAGTTTGATCACCATGTTCCCCTTGAGATAGTCATAAGAACTAATTTCCACAGAAAATTTCCCCCTCATTGAAAACACATCTGAACAACTTTTTAAGAAGTTAAATGCTAAAAGAAAACTCTAAAAATGCAAAGGAAATTTAAGGGATAACAGATAGCATGGTAGGATTTTAGTTCATTTAGACCAATAATCATGGTAATATTTAAGCACTTGTTGATGACATTTTATTGATTTGTTTAATCAATTATACAATCATACAGTGTGCATCACTCTTTTGGCTTAACTGAATGTAGCAACAATCTCTTCTTTACATATTTTTGACGTCAGCCATTTATCGTTGCTCCACTTTTTCACATGCATGAGTGAAAGGACTTTTATAGTGGATAACCCATCTTCTCCCATGTTATTTGGAGCACTTGTTGAGCCTTTCGACTCTTTTGCAAAAATTGCAAAAAGAGTGTGCAATTAGATAGCTTAGTTTGTGGGATTGGATCATATTCTTTTCTTTTCCTTTTTGTCTATCTATGACACTTGCCTCTAGCTTCCCCACATAACTCTCAACTTCAACATGCTCATTACCCTCTTCTGTACCATTTTCTTGACACCATGGTGGGATTTGAATTCCCTCCATGAAAACTTGTACATATGCCTCTCATTAATCAAATTATAAAAGTGTTGTTTCATGGCTCTAATATGTTTCCAAATCTGCAACTTAATTCATCAAAGGAAGAAGAAAAAGTGCATAAATAAAACTACTAATAAAGAAAAAGGGAGAACCTAATCAATTTTCCTTGTTCACAGATGAATAAATTCATTATTAAGACCTTATAAAAGAATCAGAGAGAAAAATATACAATGACATGAACAACAAATTGAATAGCATGACTAAACCATACATCAATGTAGATCAATACCTTTTGTCATCTCTCTGCGGCTCCTATCTCTGGCTATGGACTCCCTATCCTAAATCTGACAAAAAAAATGCCATCTATTTCCTTCACAGGTTGACTATTCAGCTTCTTCAGACCCTTGATCTTGCTCCTAAGAAAGGTCACAGAAGTAAAGGAAATAAATCTAAGACATGAGTGGTTTTCTTTTAAACACAGCACTCCACTTTGTGCTTAATACATAATTTTTGGTATTATCACCAAGTTCCACTTTTGTGCTTACCTCTTGTTCCTAAAGTTTGTTGAAAGTCCTCTTATTAGAGGTCACACGTTTGGAGGCTCCATTATCCACATACCATCTGATGCCAGAGATGATGTTAGACTAAAGGCATGAGACCATGGACAAGCGTGTCTCAATCTTGGGTGAAAGTTCATCCACTCCAGCTATTGCATCTGTACTCCTTACAAACTACCTTGGTGTTTTTTGTCCTCCTTCTCATGACAGTGAGAAGCATAGTGGCCAAACTTCAAAACTGAACACCATGTGGCCTGGCATTTTTTCATCGATTAGAGAAATTGAATCCTTTCTTTTTTTGACTCTTCTTTTTCATCGCTATCTTATCTTTTCGATGAGGGAATATTCTTACCTCTTATGCTTGTGACACTATCCAGCATTGTCTTCTTCTGGTCAAAACTATTCCCATAGCTCAAAGGTAAGATTTTCTGAGGCACAGAACCATTGGACAAAAAAGATTCCAAGAAGAAGAGAACCCAATAAGCACGCGCTACTAGGTCTTCACTCTTGACCTCTTTTCTTTAGTTCAATAACCTTCTACTGTAGAAGGTGGCTATTGTATTTGTCTTGCTTATCTTGGTGGATCTAAGCTTTTTCCACAATAGCATATTTTGATGGATGTTTTCTCTTTGATATAGAGTGACTAGAGCATCAAACATATCTTTACATGTGGTTTTCTCGAGATATGAGGGATCAAGTAGTCCTTTATAGAAGGATGACTTTCTTGGTCATGGCTATTTACTTTTTATCTTATGCCAACAACATGTAATCAGTTGGCTCAATAATCTTGTTGTCAACATAGTCCTCATGCACCTCTAACAATGTTTGTACCTATGTGGTCTTCTAGGAGATATGAAGGATCAAGTGGTCCTTCATAGAGTGAAGGATTATTTGCTTAATCACAGCTATTTTCCTTTTATGCTCTGCCAACAACATGGAATTAGCAGGCTCTACAACCTTGTTATCAACAAAGTCCCACAGATCATGCACCTCTAACAATGTTTTTACCCGACACATCCACTAGAAAAAAAGTTATAGGGACCTTCCAAGGTCTTCGTATCTGAGACTAAATTTACTTATACTTTTGGTCCTAAAACACCCTGCTAAACAAAACAAATTGGCAACCTAAAAACAACCTATGTGTTATTTCTCAAGCATGGATCTTGGGCATGTCATCCCTAAAACTGCCCGACAACATTCTATCACACAGGTTGCATCCCTACTATATCCATACATGGATTCATGGAAAGTTTCCGCAAATATACCTGGATACCATGTCAAAATTAGACTGTGGTGAGTAGATTCTGTACTTTGGAAACTAACATAAAAGTTGTAGATCGTTAAATTTGAAAACAACAATCAAAATTTCTGCTAATGTTACTTACCCACAAACACATACTGCTGATAAACAAACCAGTAAGCATACAAATCAAAATAATCAAAACAACACTAATGATTTTGTATTAATTCTAAAAACAGAAACCTAAAGCTACAACTCAAAACACAAACTTTTGAATCACAGAATGGTGTGCCCTACTTCTCCTTTATAGACTAGGAAGAAGATTGAGACAATGATTCTAGATGCATGCACAATAGCATGTTGATGCTTAAGGGCAGAACTTTAAACATAGCCATGTTGATGCAGGAGTGTCCCTACTGACTTTGGGAACTGCACCCTCTAACTTTTTGCAGGTAGAATTATATAAAGAAAAATAGAGATCTAGCACTAAACTGTTGAAGACAAAAAAACCATCTAAAACTGGAAGTGGACTGAATATTGTGTATGCATCATGCATGTGTTCCCTACCTATCACTCCTTTAAACACTAGTGTGTCCTCGACACTGTTGTATGGACTTCTGAACGAGGGTCCTGTACTGGTGTATGCTATTATGCTAAAGTAAGATCACTGTAGCTGGAAAAATCTCCGAGCCACATTGGTAAAATAGCACCTTCTGCCAGTTGGTTACTCTGCCCTGAGTGATACACAGCTTTTGTGGTGGGCACAATTACTGATTTGATATCAATATGTGGATTTCTATCTTCTACACCTTCCCCTCAAGCCAAACTTTGGCTCAAGTCTCCTTGCCACTGCCTTTCTACCCAAATTCTTGCTTTTGTAAATGAAGTATGGATTTCTATTTCCAACAGACATAGAGTTTGCTTTTATCCAACTATTATAATCTTTAAAAAAAAAAATTAGACCATGGACATAGAATGTGAAGAATTTCTCCATCTACCCTAAATTATATCTAATATTAATTTTTGTAGGCTTGGTTGTGTCTTATTAAGTTTTGGAGATTTAGTCTTTTATGATACACACCTTTTTCCTACATGGTCATACCAAAATTGATCAAGGATATTCTTCCAATAGATATGATGGTGGATAAAAGGTGTTTTCCTATAGTATAGCCAATTTTAGTACATTTGATTCGGCATTCCCTTTCAATGGAGGTTTAGGTGACTCTTAATATTTTTTCATTTGAAATTTAATTGGGATTAGGAAGGCTGATTTAGTATCTTATTTCCAACAGGGCTTTAGGAAAGTTGATTCAGATCAATGGGAATTCACAAATGAATATTTTCTTCGGGGACAAAGGAATTTGTTGAAAAATATTCACAGACGCAAGCCTATGCACAGTCATTCTCAGAATCCCCAACAAGGTGCATGTAATGATGCTATAAAATATGAACTAGAGGAGGAAATTCAGAGGCTCAAGAGGGATAAGGGTCTTCACATGATGGAGCTTGTTAGAATTAGGCAGCAACATCAAGGTACCGAGATGCATATGCAGATCTTGGAGGATTGTTTGCAAACCATGGAACGCCGACAACAGAAAATGATGTCATTTCTGGCCACAGCTGTACAAAAGCCTAGATTTGTGGCACAGCTTGTGCAACAAAGTGAAAGAAATAAGCTCCTTGAAGCAGCTAATAAGAAGAAAAGATTACCCAAGCAAGAGAACTGTTCAGAGGCTGGGAAAACTGAGTTGACAGACAGTCAGATTGTGAAGTATCAACCTACTTAAGGTGATGAATGTAGTGTAGTTCCGTTGAGGGTTTTAAACACAGACCCATTTAATAGAATGGAATCATCTTTAAATAATTTGGAAACCTTTTTCCAGGATGTGGTGTGGATAGTGGAAATTCATCTCAAGCGGGTCTTACAGAGATGCAGGGAACATGCTTTCCAAGTATGTGTATTTCACCAACAATTTCAGATATTCAAGGATCATGTTTATTATCCGAGATGCATTTTTCATCCCAGCCTTCTCCACAGTTGACGAAATCAATAACTCATGAAATTCCTTGTCAGATGAGTTTGGGACTCTCTTTCTCAATGTGAAACTTCTAAGGGTGTGGAGACTCTTAACTAGAGTGGCAAAGATGAGAGAGAGTCTTACATGGGATCGAAGACCAGTAGCATAGATGTCAACTTAGAACCAGTAGCGATGGAGATGGAGGAGGATGAGAGGGCTGCAGGGAAAGTCATCGCCAGTGGGAAGGTAACTTCTGGAGTTAATGATTTATTTTGGGAACAATTTCTCACAGAGACTCCAGTCTCAGCAACAGATACACAAGAAGCCGAGTAAAAAATATAAATTATACAAGCTCTTGTGTTACATTTAAAATATAAATGATGAACATAATGACTTGGTCAATTCAACCAACTATATAATAATCTTCTCAACTAAATTTTGATCCCAAACTTTCCTATTTTGCATATCCCATGGAAGAATCAACCCAGCAAAAACTACACTACCAAAATTTTTTGCATCATAAGCTATTTTTGCTGGGAAATAGATAAACCTATTTGTTAATGGTTGGTTGACCAACCTTTCGAGCAGTGGATTATACACTCATTGGTTTAATACACCATAACTGTTCTTCAGTACTATCCACTCATTGCTGTAGTACACCTTAACTCTTTTATCGAGCATAAGGGAAATCTAAGAACCACCAATTACTACATTTGGTGGTATTAAATTGAGAAAATAATGCGAAGGGTCCATATAAATAATTAGATTCAAGGATATAAAAGTGATTTGATGGCCTAAGAATATTGACATCCCATTGTTGGGTAACATTGCAAGGCATGCTATGCCACTGCCTGGTTCACAGAACCCATAATACAGAGGACAGGAGGTTTGATGAAGTTTATTACTGTGTTCAATGCATTAAACTGTTCCTATTGCATTAGTGCTTCACTACCTACTGAACTGGACTTTCAAAAAACAAGACACTAAAATTGTGCTTCAATGCAATATTTATGCCATTTTTTTTGCTTAAGATACAGGGATTAGAGGGCAGTTTCTGTGAAAAATTTACAACCACAATCTGAAAACAAGGACCTACTTGGAATCATTAAATTCAATGTTGTAAAGTGTAGGCATTACACTTGCCATCCTCCCTGCCCAAGGGGGATTTTTAGCTCTATGTGTAGGTTGTTTGTTCACCCTCAATAGCTAAGAGGTTGGACTCAAATTGTCCTCCCTGCCCAAGGGGGATTGTTAGCTCTATGTGTAGGATGTTTGTTCACCCTCAATAGCTAAGAGGTTGGACTCAAATTGTTTTCAACTAATTAGTGCATTTCTTCATTATTCGAATGCTTTATTAGCCTACCTACTTGATTGAAGTTCCCTTTGGTACCTAGACTATAACAAGGTAAAGGTGCATTTGGGAGTATGGGAGGAATGAAAAAATGTATTTGATCGCTACAGAATGCACATTGAGGCCTAGATAAATTTGATTGATAAATGGTATATGATCGGGAGCTCAAATCTGAGCTTGGGAAAAAGCTAAAAAATGAAAGTGCTCGAGATTGATTCAAAACTGGTGACGGGATGGAGAAGACCTCATTGATCGATCCCGAAAATGCCATGAGCAGCAACGAAAATAAAATCACTTTGTATAAAGAAGTTATTCAAATTTGAAGTTAAAACGATTTCATTGAAAAATGGCCAAAATTTGACTTTAGAAAAAATTATTTTATTAAAAAAATATTCCCGAGAATATTAAGGAATATTGGTGAATCTTCACAAAATGTTACACGAGGTAGCCAATGAAAGGGGCGTCCGTGGCCTTAAGGCGGATTGAAATATGGTTAAAAATTTGTTATGGGTTGCAGGCAGGATTTGAAACCTGGTCGGATGGATGACAACGGAGCGGCCCAACCATATGGGCTACGGTGGTTATTATTAAACCACAGCAACATATTCATATTTAAATTTGAATTTTATATGAGCGCCTTGAAGAATTTGAGACATGGTCACCTTACGTATCGCTTAGGTGGAAAACATTAATATAAGTTTTAAACTTTATTCAATGCGAATGAAACTTATAGTTAATCAACCACCTCTAGTTCCGTGTGTGGACGGCGTCAGACTATCCCTTAGCCCTTCCATTTCGTGGTAAATATGGTGGATTCCATAAATTTGGCAACCGCTCCCGATTTGTCGAGGTTATCGCGGACGTGTTGGCGGAGACTTAGTTGGAGTCATTCTAGGCCAAGTGGCGGTTTGAGTAAATGTGCCATAACTTTGGCTAGGAAAGGCCTTTTGAAGTAATTTGTTTTTTGATTTTGGGTCTCTTCGACATTATGGACTGAATGGCGCAGGTTTTAGAGCCATTGGAGCTCAGTTTCAGCCTATTTAACTTCGAAGAAGTTTTTTGAGCCACTAGGGCCATTTTGGGTTTGGAGTTATTTTGAGTTGTGGTTATCAGTTTGAGGTGAACCAAAGCTCTATTTCAGATAATTTCGACCTTCTGAAGCCATTGGAAGAGGTTTTAGAGGCATTTGAGGACTTATACAACCCAAAAAGTTGCAGAGAAGTTCAAAGCACCAGTAGGACATTGATGAAGAGATCACTGTTTATGGTAATCTTTCACTGTTTAGTGAATTTGAAAAGGAATTCTTAGCTTTTTCCTGCCTTCTGAATCAGTTTATATATTCAGATTTTTCTATTGAGACACTTATAATCTTGTATTTCATTTGAGAGCTTTTAATACAAGAGGACAAGCCCATTTTGGGAGGCTTGATCCAGGAGATGTAGCCCAAGAGTTGGGGTGAACTCCTATATCATATTGCTATTGTGTTTTGATATTATATTGTTGAATATTTTTTCTGATACCCATGTTAAGTTTCAGCAAAAAAAATTACACTTATGATACATAAACAGTGAAAAGACATACACCATTTGCAAGCTAAATTTCCGCATAACGTCAAGTTTAAAGCAAGATCATTTTAATTAAATCTGAGTGTTTACTTCTATTATTTATTTAGGCAGAGTCTGTAAGAGGGCCAGGTAGCCTCTGGATTCATCCTTTATTTGAAAGGTGAAATATCCGATAAATGCCCCTACAGTCTATCTCTGTATTAGAAATATGAAGTTCTCACATTTTCAGATTTAAACTTAGAGTATTTTTGCACTCATTTACATAATCGAAAATGGATACCTTGCACCCTTTTCAAGTACAATCCATTTTCAGATGGAGTATAATAATGTATATAGGATAAGCTCCGAAGGGAGTCCCAAAGTAATGTTGAAATCTAACCCTATCCAAAATCTTTGCATCCTAGAGTGGGAATGCACTCTTTCCCAACCTTTCATGGATACCAAAATTTTATACTCATTGTTATATTGCCTTACTAGGGAAAGTCCATGTCAAACATGCATTGTCCATGTCAAACATGCATTCCTCCATCAATGAGGCACTTTATAATATAGTGATGGAAGGAGTCCATGATACTCTTGGCTCCCTCATGCAAGATGTAGAGGTGAAATTTAGGTGAAATTTGACACACAGAAGTGTATCCAAGGGCTTAAGAGGCATTTAGGAAACATGAAATCCATGGAGCAGGTTGTAAACATTATGGACTTGAAAGGCAAAATGTGTCACTCCAAGGGCTTAAGAAGAATTTAGGAACTATGAAATCCATGGAGCAGATTGTAAACATTATGGACTTGAAAGGCCAAATGTGTCACTCCAAAGAAAATGTGGGATTGAATGACACAAAAGATAAGCCCACAAGATCCATGGAGGAGGTTGTAAACATTATGGACTTGAAAGGCCAAATGTGTCACTGCAAGGGCTTAAGAAGAATTTAGGCACTATGAAAGACTTAGCTTCTATTAAAATAGTTAGTCCACCTATTAAATTATACAAGCTCTTGTGTTACATTTAAAATATAAATGATGAACATAATGACTTGGTCAATTCAACCAACTATATAATAATCTTCTCAACTAAATTTTGATCCCAAACTTTCCTATTTTTCATATCACATGGAAGAATCACTGCAGCAAAAACTACACTACCAAAAATTTCTCCATCATAAGCTATTTTTGCTAGGAAATAGATAAACCTATTTGTTAATGGTTGGTTGACCGAAGGATGATGACTATCCCAGCTAAGATCGTGCCAGCACATCCTGCTTCCTCTAAACAACCTTATAGCTTGTCGATGTAAATGCTAAATAGGGTAGGCGAGAGGGGGCAACCTCGTTTAACTCCGATATTACACTTAATATCTTTCAACCACCCCTCATTGCTCTTTAACTTGGCAATTACATTCTTGTATAACCTTATAGCGTCTGCTCTTAGCTCGAAAGGAACATTTAGCTCTTCTAATCTATTCCATAGGTTGTTTCTAGGAACTGTATCGAAAGCCTTTCTAAAGTCCACAAAGCAACATAAGAGATTGGATTTATCATTGCAGCATTCCTCCACAATGATCCTAAGCGTAACGAGGTGGTACGTTGTTGAGTGTTGCCTTCTAAAACCCGCTTGGCCTTTAGCCTGCTTACCTTCACTTTCAAGCCAAATTCTCAACTTCTTTTCCAAAATAATACCATATAACTTGGCCAAGAGAGGGCTGATCATAATTGTCTGATAATTAGAGGTGTTATTTGTATCCCCACTTTTAAAAATAGGGATAATGAGGCTATGAGTCCAAGGTTTAGGGAACCCTTGCTTCACTTCTTGGTTGAAAATCTTGTGGATGTGGGGGATGAGGGCAGGGCCTCCAATTTTTAATATTTCTGCCTGGTAACCTTCAATGTCCTTAGCTTTCCCATTTGCTAGGCGTTTAACCCCAAAAACAATGTCTTCTAATGAGAGTCGTGTGTGCTAAATTTATTATTATCTTTAGTTTTCCTAGTTAGAATATGCCTCCAAAATTTCTTAGGATCCACCTTAGAGAGGTGTAAGAGATTCTCTTGTCTTTTACGAATATATTGCCTTTTTTTCCTTTTAGTTAGGGCTTTGTAGATTTTTATCTTGTCAATTTTGAGAGATTCATCAACAACTTCCTTAATTTCTATCCTTGCACTTTTACAATATTTGTCATACCATGGGTTGGTTTTGCTATTTCTTTTATTACTTGAGACTTCAATTGAGAACTTGTTAATAGAGTATGAGAGGGTTGTAGAAAAATTATGATAGAAGTCATCTATGTTGTCTATACTAGATAAAGGAAGCAAATCAATTTTTAATTCATTTAGAAAGAGATTGTTTTTATTTCTATCAAAGATTAAGTTCTTTTGACTATAAGGATTATCTTCAATGGGATCTCTATGCATGAAAAAATTGAGAGTTATGAGTAAAGGCCTATGATCAGAGTCAGGCTCGTGGTCGTCTAAGATGTCAAAATTTATTATTTCGTTGTATAAAGGGAGATCGGAAATAACATAGTCTACCATGCTGCTATCAAGCCCATGGATGCAGGTCATTTGGCTAGAATTGGGAGACTTTTGCATCAAGGTAAATTATGAGATCCTCGGAAAGCACTGCTGCAGAGCTTGACTAGCTCCTCGACCCAAATAAATTATCCCCAAGATCCGCGTAGCCCAGACTTTGCCAACCTTCTTCTTGTAACACCCCCAAGTTCTATGCTTTTCAAATTAGATATTTGAACATACATCCATAGGGGAGTGGAACCCAATGGATAATTATTATGTGGATATGGTTAAATACTTAATTATGAAAAATAAATAAAATATTGTGCATGCACTATGACCAAATGAGAAAGTGAGATCACCTGCCTAATCCATGAGGTAATGGAAAAGGAAAAAGACTTTCCCCAAATCTTTCAAAAATCCTTTGAAAGAAATTATTTCTTAATTTAGATTTTTGAGGAAAAATATGAATTCCCCAATGATGAGGAAAATAGTTGGGAAGAGGTGAGAAAAAAGTTGGAAAAGCTGAGGAAAAGATTAAGGCAGCTTTAAAGAGTCCCAGAATGGGAAGCCTAGGCTAAACAGGAATAACGCATCCTGAAATTCTGGACGCAGAATTGGAAACAGGCTTGGGGAAAGCACAGCTTAAATAAGCTGCTCCAGAACAGATTGAGGCTAGTCTGTTCTTGGAGGATCTCTGCTCGGGGGTGAATCCTGCGAGATAAAGAGGATTCTAAGGTTGGGAGGACTGGTCATGGTAGAGGTATGCATGCATATTGTTGGATATTGCTGTAAGTCTGTATTAAATATATCCCTGCTTTATGAATTGTGCTGTTATAATTTCTTATGCAATTTATGAATTGTGATGTTATAGTTTCTTATGCAATTTATGAATTGCAAGGTTATAATTTCTTATGTGTTATGAATTGTGATGTTGTAGTTTATGATGCAATTTATGAGTTATTAGGTTATGGTTCATTATGAAGATTGTAGATTAAGTATTGGTTCAGTAACTCATGTAATTGTAAACCAAAACTATTGATAGCAGAGACAAATGGTTAGAATATAGGGATGAGTACCTTGTAAAATGGAGTTAGAGATTGTAGATCCTTTGAACAGCTGATCCCATGATTATGCACAGGTGTAGCTTGCTGCCTTTCCACGGAATATTAACTTACTATGTGTATAGACAGAAAATGTTAACAAACCAATAACCATGAACAGCAAGTACCAAATAACTAAACATATCATAACAATATTGGTGACACAGAATTCCCTGTAACAAATCACAGAAGATAGGACACAACAACTCTGTGATAGTAGTATGGGGTTCAGGATGTCAGTTGGGAGGCACTGGAAGGAATTGTAAAACTAAGAATGTAAATTATTCTATTAACTGTAAGTGTAAACATATGAAAGCGTGTTGAAGCCTAGCTAAGTAAGAGAATCTAAAAGAGGAAGTCAAGGTCCGGCACTCATGTCAACCAAGTTGAATGTTGTAACAGTAAAATAAAAGGGAAATCCTACTTGCACAACCATTGTGTGATAAAAAGTTGTGTGAGGGAAGATTGTAAGCATATGTAAGAATACAATAACATAGTGATTCAAGTACATCCATGAATCCACTGAAAGTAGTGGAGCAATGGAGGTGAACTGCGTAGAGATAGATGCATGCGAGGAAGCATACATCTATACTTCGATGTTGAAACTTTACCTATTGAAATTATTAGTAGGCCAGCAAACTGGGAAGTTTGGTTAAGGGCCTAGTGATCATCCTGCACAGAAAACCTGAGACATACAAGATGAAATACGTAGATATATAGTCTACTAGATGAACTGAGAAGAGGGGAGGTTAAGCCCAAAAATCCTCATGGAAATTCTTGTATTCCAGGGCTGACTGTAAGTACTGAAAAGAATCTAAACCCTGAATAACAGTCTGCATTGTGGCTGATGCAGTATAAAAACTATAATCGACGCATAAAGTGGAGAATATAAAGTTATGTGATATGGGTAGCACTCATCATAGGGGTGATGAATATAGACATATTATGAATATAGACCTTAATAGAGACCTGTTGGATCTCATTAGGAGTAACCATGAGGTATAACAGACGTTATTAAACGATAACATAATCCCATGGAAAAAAAGAAGAAGAAAAAAATGGGTTTGGGAGACGTGACAAATGGTATCGGAGCAAAGTTCAAAAATTGGGCAAGAAATGTGCTCACAAAGAACTAGTAAACTGTTATAAATTTTATGAAAATTAAAAATATTATTTGACTCCTTAAAGATACACACGGGATATTTTATGCCTGTATATGGGCTAGAAAAACATTATAGCAGAACTGAAGCATGCATGGTAGTTAAACAAATAAAAGAATACAGTAAGATATTAGAGTAATGGTACTCAAAATTTTACTAGAAAAGAGAAATTCTATATGACTTTATAACAGTTATGCGGGTATAGATTGAACTTCGAGAGCTATTCTACCCTTGAAGCACCTGAATCATAGCAAAGCACTTGAATTAAACTCAAATTTTTTCTAGTCAAGTACTATTAACTACATATAGTATAGACCAAAAGAAAAGTGGAATTAAATAGTAAGCATGTTGAAACAAGTAGTTATAAATTATTGTTAAACTTCCAAGCAAATCTTCACTCACAGAAAGTGTAGAGCATATTGGGTTTTAATTTATTCCTAACCATTGATTAATGGCTATAAAAAAAAGGGCCATGATTAATGAGTATTGTCAAGGAAACTATGGCATACATGTATATGTATAAATAAAAAAAAAAGTATGTATACATTAACAAGTATCCAAAGGGGTGCATATAAGTCTTTTTAAAATCGACTATAGGTGAGATATATACAAAAGAGGAAACCATAATTTTGCTCTTTACATCTATATATGTCATATATCATACAAGAATTTCGCATTTATTACCAAGTGTACCTCGTTAGTACAAGTCAAAATTTTTTTTTTCATGACTACAAGGTAAACCATATAAGCCAAGGTAAATACATTTTTCAACTCCATGGAAATACCAAAGACTAAAATTTTTCATATACCCCGATAATAATATAGTTGGTATGGTGATATTTAGTCTTTGGCATTAGTGAAAAAGGCGCCAGTGTAAATGGTGGTAAAGACATCAAGAATATATAAACCCTACATGTGAAAAAGAATGCATCATGAATACTGATCGTTTATGAAAAAAAAGATAATCGGACTGCAATGAATATAATGATAAAATGTGATATTAAAATAATCGGAATGAATATAATAATGCAAGGAAAAAAGATAATCGGACTGCAATATGATATTAAAGATATAATATCACCGAATCTTCAAACTGCATCACGAAATGGTGAGGAGAATAATAGTTAATAATGGGGCGGAGTCGGACTCTCCACCCAATAAAGCTGCCCGATAAACAACAAGCCAGAGCGCTGAGTACTAAACCAGAGTGGCGTTCAGATCTTGAACCTAGGACCACGGGCCGCCGTCCACAAAGTCCTCGGACTGTAAAGATGTGATAAGCGACGGCTTTTCCATGAATAAGATTTTAATACGTTCCACTAGGGTTCTGTAGATGCATGGGCAGATATTATGGGCGACGAAGTAAACCAAATCTGCCAAACGACAGAAAATCTAACGCGGCAAGGGTAGGTCCTGTTACGAATAGAAAGCAGACAGATGATTTGCGCTGGTTAGGAAGGCATTCAACTGGGTTAAATCGATGATTAACATTAGTTATAACCTTTGAAATAAAATAAATTAACCATAGCATAACCGTATATCTATATTTACATATAGGTGTATCAAAAAGATTTTAATTAAGTCACAAGTATAGATATATTCCGAGGTATCAAGAAAACTGTCCTTTGGGCTTGGATACCCTCGACAACAAACTATACATATATATACCTAGGCAAATCTGATATGAGCGCTAATCTAAGAGCTTATCTAATATGCAAATGATATAAGCGCTGATCTAATATACATATGACCTGCAGACAAAATATAATAACGGAACCTACCTATGAATTGTATATACATGCAAATC
Source organism: Pinus albicaulis (assembly GCA_034641835.2). Taxonomy (NCBI): domain Eukaryota; kingdom Viridiplantae; phylum Streptophyta; class Pinopsida; order Pinales; family Pinaceae; genus Pinus; species Pinus albicaulis. The sequence goes on from JAXQQM020070816.1 coordinate 61,096, forward strand.
GAATCTCATTGCAGAGAAGTGCTATGCAAAGAATGCCGCAGGTTTTGGTTTTAGTGTAATACCGGTAGGTATACATTAAACGGCAGATAAAGAAATAGGGTAGAGTTATAGAAAGAAAGAAAGAAAAAAAACAACAAAGCAGATCTGCCTCGAGCTTATTCTTAATAGAATGGTTGACTAACAGAAATTTATAAAAACGAGAGAACGCCATAATAGTAACCCTACGTAACGCCGAATAAAACGATGATTTAAACTCCAAATCTCGGAGTAGAAAGGGGAAAATTGACAGTAAGATTTCCGACCATGAGAGTGCTGAAAAAACCCACATTTGCATGGGACGATTTTACTGTTTGCTCCGAGGAGTTACCCTCGCTGGCCGAAACCCTGATGGCTGCCGGATCATCACATGCTGGGAACCGAGACAGATCCCTGTTCTTCGGAAACCAGCATGGCAGGTCGACGGCTTTCCCTCTTTGCTCAGCAGGTTATGAGCAAGCATCCTCGAGTTAGATAGGAAGAATCGGACAACTGAATCGGCGTAAGAGCTTCAAATAAAAAGGAAACTTCAAAACCCTAAACTATCCTGCTCCGAGCTCCAGAGAATCCCGAAATTGAGTCAGGAAACCACCACATCGTTAGGAGGGTACCAGGCTGTGTTACTATAGCTCGCAACCCCAACTCGCACGATAGCTCAGATCAAATCAAGTGCAGTGCGATGCTGACCTTTCAGCCCAGCCCGGGTACACTTGTTGAGCTTTCAGCGTATGAAATCACATCAACCAGACTCTGGTTCAGAAACCCCATCATGATACACCGCCGGAAGGTGAATAAATCCGATTATTATATTATCTCTGTCATGTCGAACCTCAGTTCTGAGCGTTATGGCGGAATACGCAACCCTTGTAATTACAGCCTGTACATAGGAACCTTGCGGTGGCGGATCTGTCGACGATCTGAAAGTACATAACGCCATTTCAGTTCACAAATAGGGTTAGAACAGTCAACAAAAAAAAAAAAAAAAAACAAGTTGAACGACGAGCTGATCTGGCATTACAGCACCAGCTCGAACATCCTACATCGCCACCGTGACAATCTACGTGGATGGTATGTGAGCGTCAAAAGGGTTAAATTGAATGGTTATTGTGTATTAAAGTACCTAGATCCATAAACAAAGCCGTGTCACAATGTCGGCGGAGAAAATACACAGTAAGTGCACCAGAATAATATATAATTTCATCGGCGTATATATATACCGATATAATACCGGTCACTATTTGCAAAAGTCAACGGAAGAAGTGGTATTATTCATTAACGTATACCGTCCAATTATTTTTACCACGGTAAATATTCAATACAATTAGATATATTAAGCCAAAGAGATATGCGAAACATAAAGTATTCGAGTTCATGATATATATACATGTGGAATATATAGTCGTATGTGTGCATAGGCTATAATCATATATATGGGTGGTGCATATCAATACATAGGCCGCGACATGCGCCGGAATGTACATAACCGAGAGTTACATGCGCCGGAATGTACATAACCGAGAGTTACATGCGCCGGAATGTACACATATATATATATATCCTCAAATCGATAATACCATTTAACTTGCCGTGAATATATATGTATTCTGATTGGTAATAAAAAACAAAATGACCTAAGGGATATATATATCGGAAATGAAAAACAAAGGCTTTAAGATTTCTATAGATAGTGGATTAATTATGTTATATATATATTTGTTATATATATATATATATTTGTTATATGAAAAAAGGGGTTAGATATAATTATGATATATATATATGTATATATGGAGGGACTATATATATATATATACATAAGAAAATTATACATTGTAATGAAAAGATATGCAAGTATTACATGGAGAGTAGGATCACATAAGTGAACTATGTAGATATTAATGTACATATATGTGTTATGAAAAGGGTGTGGAAATTTTAAATTACTCTATCTCATAAGGTAAATATGTGGATTTTATAATAAAATACATGAATATGTTATAACTATATAGAAATTTCTTGAACTATGTTATAACTACATTTGATGTATGTTATAATAAAATACATGAGTATGTTATAACTATGTTGCACTAGAGGTATAGCGGCATCGATTCATGGATATAGAAATATATACCATACCGTGCGAAAAAGAGTGCGCCTTCCACAATTACATCAAGGGACATAAATAAATACATAGAGGTTTCATATGTATTTATATATATAGGTTTTCACTATATAAAACCGTAGGTAATTTTAAAATGAACTTTATAAATTGACCGATAGATATAGTGGATAGGTATGAGTGTCATATATGTGACATACCATTTAGCCTGTGTGGAAAACAAAAAGATATAAATGTGTATAAATGCGTTATATATATGAACGTAGGATATATATATATATATAGATGTGTTATATATATATAGATTTAAGATGGATATATATATATTGTTTATATGTATATCTAAACCATGTGTTATATATATATAGAACAGATATATATAGAAATATATACACCTTGATATATACTTGGAGGTGGTATACAGCGCACTTTAAAATTTTTAGAAGTGGAATGGTATAGGCCTACATATATACGTATAATTATATATATATGTGCATAGATAAACCATGAAATATATGTTGGAGTTAAGAAAGAGGCATTTTAGACTTCTATGGGTATGAGGGTGGATATATATATACCTATATAGAAATATATATATATATATATGCATAGGATTTGTAAAATGGCACTTTAATTTGATCTATTACATTCCACTTTAGTGAATGCAATAAAGTGCATGGAGGGAAATTTGGAGAGTGAAAATCTATCATATGGGTCAACTTGTAATTAACTAGAAGTGGAAAAGTTGCTAGTAGAAATGAATACTTGTCAAAGCAAGAAAAAAGAGAAGGGATTATTTTAAATTATGTGTAATGTATATATGGTAGCATCTTCAAAAAGAAAAAAAAAGCTTTGAACTTATATATGAATATATAAATATAGGGATATATGTATATATATTCATATGTTCATAAAATTAGTATTGACAAGGCTATATATATATATATATATATATATATATATATATAGATATATATATATATCATGTTTACTTATACAATAAGGTTTGGAAATATATATGATATATACAAACCTAGTGGATATATATATGTGCTCTTGAGATGTATATTTCCAAAGGCTTGAGAGATAAGTAGTATAGGAATAATTGGAAGATGTATCCTATAAATAAGGCATGTATACTGTTATAAAAGAAAAGAAGATTGAAGTACAAGGTTAATTTCAATTAAATGGTTGGTTTAGGAATGGTGGAACCATTACGTTGAGTTAGGCAGGAATATTAAAATTTTCCTGATGATTTACTTAAGGAAGAATATTCTTGTAATAGTGGAAGAATGATTTTTTTTAATTATGTATTTATATTCTTCCAGTTGGTATATTTTATAAATAATGAATAAAAGAATTGGGAAAAAATTATGGAGAAGTGATCATTCTCTCATAAGGAAAAAAAAAACAAATATAGAATTAAAAATAAAAGCATGAGAGATTTATGAGTTGCTTTTGTTAAAAAAAAAAAAAAGAAAAAAAAAAGAAAAAAAATAGAATGCTTTTATGCATTAGAAAAGAAGGAATTCAGAAAAAAAAAAGTGGAATATTTTATGATTCCATTTTTAATTAATTCTATTATATAAGCCTATGAGAGAAATAGAAGAGGGGAATTAGCAAAGCATGAACCTACAATTAAAAGTAAATGCATAAATTCTGGTGAGTCTTTGAAAAAAGGGAAACTGTGTCAAATTTATTTTTGACATTATCAAGTATTAATACTTGTGAATGTGATGAACTATAGAAATTTCCTTTCTCACTATAAAAGGAAACATGTATTCACACTATAAAATTTTAATTGGTGTAAATTTTATTAAAGTTAAATTTTCTTGAGTCTTAAAATTTAAGACAGGAAAATAATGTGAAATCATACAGCTATAAACCAAGAGAAAAGAAGGTGAACTGTATTTGGACTTGGGTGTGGGGGAAACCCATGAGATCCAAATTTCTTCACGTAAGTTGAAGAATTGAATTATAGACATTATTGACTAGTCTGGTTATTTCTAATTAAATTGATAAAAAGATACTAGAAGTACAGCTATAAAATGAGAAGGGGTAAGCATAACCAGGCATATGATAAAATTGTTTTCTCTCATTTATGAGTACTAATGAAAAAGTTGAAAAATTGTTTAGCCAAGTGTGTAACAGGAAATTGAGCACTCTGGAAACAAAGAGGAAAAAGGTGAAGATAAATCACCTAGAAAATCCAAAAAAAAGCTGAACTGGACCAAGTTGAGTGAGGAAAGAATCTCACTGAAAAACAAGAAAAGATAAGTAGTGTACTAAAAGTGCACTAAACTATTATGAACCTGAACGGGTTGATTAATAACTGAATTCTTAAATTATTGAAATACAGAAGGCTGTGGTGAATTATCAATTGTATGTACTTGATATTACTTACATTGGTATGAATTGTGGACAGGGAAACCAGAATAAAAGATCTTCCAACCAGACTTCTTGCAAAGAAGTAGGAAGAAACCAACTGCATAAGGCATCAGTAAATAGAGTGGAGGTAGGAGAGTACTCTGCTGGGAACTAATGGCTTATAAATTAGCCCTACCATTGCTTACTAAATTTCCTGATATATTTCATGTCTCCTTGTTGGAAAAGAAAATTTATAATTTTTACATGATGCTTCTCACATGATTAATTTGAAATGTGGTCCAGGTGGAACCAGAAGAGGAAATTCCTTCCAGAGTCGCCTCAAAGATGAAAGCGAGAAGGAATTGAATTGCGGAAACGAACAGTAGCTAGAGTAAAGGTGCAGTGGGGCACTTTACTGCTGAAAAGCTACATGGAACAGAGAAGCTAAGATGATGTAAAAGCATTCATAATTAAGTTCAAAATGAACTAAGTCGATAGTTGTCAACACCGAGGACGGTGTTTATTTTCAGAGGGGGAATATGTAACACCCCCAAGTTCTATGCTTTTCAAATTAGACATTTGAACATACATCCATAGGGAAGTGGACCCCAATGGATAATTGTTATGTGGATATGGTTAAATACTTAATTATGAAAAATAAATAAAATATTGTGCATGCACTATGACCAGATGAGAAAGTGAGATCACATGCCTAATCCATGAGGTAATGGAAAAGGAAAAGACTTTCCCCAAAATCTTTCAAAAATCCTTGAAAGAAATTATTTCTAATTTAGATTTAGAGGAAAAATCTAAATTTCCCCAATGAAGAGGAGTAGTTGGGAAGAGGTGAGAAAAAAGCTGGAAAAGCTGAGGAAAAGCTTAAAGCAGCTTTAAAGAGTCCCAAAATGGGAAGCCTAGGCTAAATAGGAATAAAGCATCCTGAAATTCTGGACGCAGAATTGGAAACAGGCTTTGGGGAAAGCACAGCTTAAATAAGCTGCTCCAGAACAGATTGAGGTTAGTCTGTTCTTGGAGGATCTCTGCTCGGGGGTGAATCCTGGGAGATAAAGAAGATTCTAAGGTTGGGAGGACTGGTCATGGTAGAGGTATGCATGTCTATTGTTGGAGATTGCTGTAAGTCTGTATTAAATATATCCCTGCTTTATGAATTGTGATGTTATAGTTTCTTATGCAATTTATGAGTTGTTATGTTATGGTTTCTTATGCAATTTATGAGTTGTGATGTTATGGGTTCTTATGCAATTTAAGAGTTGTGATAGTTTCTTATGCAATTTATGAGTTAATATGTTATGGTTCATTATAAAAATTGTAGATTGATTATTGGTTCCGTAACTCATGTAATTGTAAACCAAAGCTATTGATAGCAGAGACAAATGGTTGGAATATAGGGATGAGTATCTTGTAAAATGGAGTTAGAGATGGTAGATCCTTTGAACAGCTAATATCATGATTAGGTACAGGTGTAGCTTGCTGCCTTTCCAAGGAACATTAACTTATTGTGTGTATAGACAGAAAATGTTAACAAGCCAGTAACCATGAACAGCAAGTACCAAATAACTAAACCTATCATAACAATATTGGTGACACAGAATTCCCTGTAACAAATCACAGAAGATAGGACACAACAACCCTGTGATAGTAGTATGGGGTTCAGTATGTCAGTTGGGTTACAATGGAAGGAATTGTAAAAATAAGAATTTAAATTATTCTATTAACTGTAAGTGTAAACATATGAAAGCAGAAGTTGAAGCATAACTAAGTAAGAGGATCTAACACTAGTGGGAATCGTTAGAAACTACATTCAAATGGTCAACCAAGTTGGAATGTTAAAATAAAGAAAAAGGGAAATCCTACTTGCACAATCATTGTGTGATAAAAAGTTGTGTGAGGGAAGATTGTAAGCATAGGTAAGAACACAATGAACATAGCATCTCGGTATCTATCCATAGAACTACTGGGAAAGTAGTGGAGCAATGGAGGTGAACTGCGTAGAGATAGATGCATGCGAGGAAGCATACATCTATACTTCGATGTTGAAACTTTACCTATTGAAATTATTAGTAGGCCAGCAAACTGGGAAGTTTGGTTAAGGGCCTAGTGATCATCCTGCACAGAAAACCTGAGACATACAAGATGAAATACGTAGATATATAGTCTACTAGATGAACTGAGAAGAGGGGAGGTTAAGCCCAAAAATCCTCATGGAAATTCTTGTATTCCAGGGCTGACTGTAAGTACTGAAAAGAATCTAAACCCTGAATAACAGTCTGCATTGTGGCTGATGCAGTATAAAAACTATAATCGACGCATAAAGTGGAGAATATAAAGTTATGTGATATGGGTAGCACTCATCATAGGGGTGATGAATATAGACATATTATGAATATAGACCTTAATAGAGACCTGTTGGATCTCATTAGGAGTAACCATGAGGTATAACAGACGTTATTAAACGATAAATATAACTCACAGAAAAAAAAATGGGTTTGGGAGACGTGACACTTCTAACCAAAGAGGATTGGGGTTAGAATGATTCTAATAAATCATATATTTTTTTATTATTTTTTAGAATATATATATATATATATATATAATTATAATTATAATTATAATTATAATTTATTAATATATTTTTTTTAAATATTTATTCTGATATTTAAAATTTTCGTGTGATTAATGTAGTTGGTAGAAATTGTAACCATGTATTTTAACTTTTGAAATTTTAAATAAGCTAATTTTCTTTTACTAAATAACATATAAAACAATATAATAATGGTACATAAAATTGAAAAAAAAAAAAATTGAGTCAAAGGTTTAGAATTGTTAATATTTGATTGATGAGATGATATACATTCAGAATAAGTTATATTGATGTTTTAATTTCTTTTATATTATTATTATGTTTATAGTAAAATATAAATTTATTTTAAAATTTTTGTCACAATTTAATTTATAAAAGTATTTTAAAAATATAATAACAATTATAAAAAATTAATTCTGAATTAATAATAAATCCATGGCCTTAATCCTAAAAATAAAAATGATATTCTTATTTACACAAATTTGAGAAATCAAAGTAATAATAATAATAATGTTATTCATGTTCATTTTATTTCCATCATCACGTGAATTTAATTGAAATGAAAATCTCTAAATCTAAAAAACCTGAGTACAATCAATTACTAAATTTAGTCTATGGTCAACGGAATCTCCAAGATTTCAGAAACCACAGTAATACCAGAATCTCTTGACTCATATTGAGATAACAAAAGAGATGGTGAGCATTATAATAAAAGATAACAAACCTTACACAAATTCTTTGCCAAATTTTCAACCACATGATGTTCAACTCGCACCCATTCCTAGGCATCACATCTGAAATCAAAACTGTAAATTAAAATCAAGAGGGAATCCTAAAAATAGAAAATAACAAATGATACTCTTATTTACACAATAATAATAATAATAATATTAAATCAGTGTATTCATTCTCATTTTATTTCCATCATCACCTAAATTTAATTGAACTGCAGATCTCTAAATGGGACAAATCTTGAGTACATGCAACTACTAAATTTAGTTTATGCTTAAGGGAATCTCTAATCCACATAAGAGTTCATAAAGTATTAGCATGAAAATTTGGGGTTTCTAACTTTGACTAAAGTTATTGCCAGGTTAAGACCTAAATAGCGTACACCAAAATTGCCCGGGTTAATCGTCTGACTGAGATTGAAGTATTGTGTCACTAGGTGTGGCCTGGCAGCGATACAACCCTTACACAAATTCTAGGCAAAAACTTTTATAGGCTTATATGGCCACTTTTATAGGCTTATATGACTGTGTGACGTTCAACTAGTACCCATTTTCCCAAATCAAAACTGTAAACTAAACTAAAATCAAGAGGGAATCTCAATTGAATTAAATAGACCAAGGTACAGGCCTAACTACTTGCATTAAATTCACACATAATTTTAGTCGAATTCAACTATCTCAAATATAAATTTTAAGCAACAATCAATAGGAATTTGAATTGAATTCAATGAAGCGAGCTATAGGTATAACTACTTGGATTAATTTCAATAGAATTTCAATTGAATTGAACTAAATATGGCTAACTACCATGAATTATCTTCAATTGGATTCAACTAGGGGAGCTGTCTTGCCTTAAGTTCAATATTATTCAACTAGGGGAGCTGCGGGCCTAAATATCTTGCATTAAGTTCAACTTACACTCAAGGAGTTTGGTGGAATTCCCCAATTGCTGCTTCAATGGTGCCCGGGTCACTTTGTCGCAAAATGCATCTCTTTTCATTCCTTCTCTCTGATATCTATTCTAAATTTTGTTAAATGTTACCTTTCGTTGTATGGAAAATGGGTTCATAGAGTGGAGAAGGATGGCAAATGGGTTGATGTTGATGGATGCGCTTGTCATGAATATTGGCTATGTCCTCCACTGCACTTTTTGCTACTGAGATGATTCATGCAATTACTAACTAAAATTCAACCACATCTAGATAGTAGAGAGCACAAAGGAGGAATACAAGGTATAGGAATATAAATCCTTGCATTGCATTTCAGGTGTGTATTTTTACAAAAAAGTGACTACGGTGTTCGAATTAATACACTAATTGCTGCATAATATTACTGTATTCACTACCATTATCGTAATCACTTTGTCACAAAAATAAAATTATCTAAAACGCGTCGTCTTCTATTCCTTCTTTCTGCGCTCTATTCTGAATCTTCCTGTTAAATTTGAGCTTTCGTTGTATGTTTAGCCTCCGTCGGCGTGAGGGTAAGATTCTTTTGGATATGAGCTTTATGGCGTGATTATTCCTAAGGAGTTTATGTTTGGAGTCTTCCGTTCCATCTTTCTGTGCTCTATTCTGAATATTCCTGTTAAATTTTAGCTTCCGCCATTTCATGTTTACCCTCAGTGACCATGAGCGTGAGGGTAAGGGTAAGATTCTTCTACATATGAGCTTTATGGAATGTTGATGGAGTCTTATGGAACATTTTCCCAGTCCTAGAATGAACTGAAGCAACCACTTCGATTTCCATGCATACTGTTGCTCTACTTCGTGGTAACTTAAGAGAAGCTTGTGCGAGAAAATTATCTTCAACTAACATTTTTCTTTTCCCAGTCCTACAACTAAAGCAATCACTTCAAATTCGATGTATACTTTCACTGTCCTACTAGCATGGATAGCTAAATTTGTGTCTCTTGTCACTCATAATGATACTCATCTAGCAATATTGATATAGTGCCTTCTCATTTCACTATTATCATTCCCAACCATGTTTTTTTTTTTTTTTTTCTCCGAGTAATAGGTATATCTGTCATAAAACATAATACAAAATCGCTTGGGCGTCAGCTATGGAAGCCTGAAAACTGGGCTTGATGTCCAAGCTTAACAAAAATATTGAACTGCCCTGGAAGGGAAACCAGTGCTTTTGGAAAGAGTTTTGCCGCCCTTGATAGGGAAACCGGCTCATTGTTCATAATGTTAAACATAGCATGAAAAACTAGACTAGAGTAACAATCAGCTGTTTTAGCTGATGAAAAACAAAGGAAATCAAAGATTCTTCCAGAACGATTGAACAATTGTACCATGGCAAGCCGAGAGGAGCGAGATTCACTGCTCATGAGCTGGGGAGGGCGGTTCCTCCACAATTCTGCACCAATACTCGTCCCTTGTAGCTTCGTCTCCTTCCTCTGGCTCACTGCTCTTGCTGGGGACGTCCACCTGCATGGGTTCTTTGCCCAAGTTGGAGTGCACAGGATCAGAGGGCGCATTTGGTTCCAGGGCTTTGCTCTTAGACAGGGAGGGGTTGAGACTGAGTGACGAATGAATAGGGCCAGTCGCAGGCAACTCTTCTCTCAGGGTTACGGTTACAAAAGTAGTGACAATGGGCTGGTTAACAAAGCATTCAAAGCGAAACTCTACTCTCTGGGAGGATTGGCGGAGGGAGTGACTGACAGATGCGTGAGAGGCAGGGGAGACAGGTCTAGGTGGATCGCCAAAAGGAGGCATGGAAGGCTAGGCGAAACGAACATTGCCAAGGTGGCGGGCACGACCCCTTTGGCTTTGGGTGTCCGGATATCAACCCCATTCAGTGTCCTCAGAGGCAGTTTTAGTATTTGAGCTGGTGGAAGGCCGTGAGCGAACCACCCGACCTCGATTGACACCGCGACGGTATTGCATCCTTTGTCGGAGCCGTGGCATGTCCGCAGAGGAGCACTGGAAGAGATGGAGGCGAGAAGAGCAGGTGGAAAGCGTAGGGAGCCCACAGGAGTTAACAAACTGAGCATGTAGATGGAAATTCGAACAACAGAGGGTGCTCTGGGTGAGGTGAAAACCCGGCAGCGTTTCTAAACAACTGAGGAGAGAACAACGTCGCCCAGTCTGGGTGCGAGTGCTTGCCTCAGCACACGCAGGTGGGCAAGCGCTCCACAGGGGAGGCAGAGAATTGCATTCAGCGCAGAAACAATCCAAACTATCCAAGACGAACGCCATTGCTAACCAGTCGAGCGGAGGAAGATAATGAAGGAGCCAGCCTGTGTGAATTAATGCGGAGCAAGTTGGCAACATTAATGCGACGATGGTGGAGCTGCAAAGGGCCATATGGCCACCCCACGCGAGCTCCATTGGGAGTCGCCCAGGGACTGTTGTCCCATCAACCAAGGCGTTCATCTCAGATTCAGGGATCATTCCCAACCATGTTAGTGTCATCTATTTTTTAATCATTATGGAACTAACAATGAAGATGTTATCCATGTGATACATTATAATCCACTCTACTACCAACAACATCAAAGATACATTTGGTATCATTCCTTTACACTCACTTCAATACTAGCATGTGTTATGAAAATTTGAGGGCCTTATATTGTCTTGAGGAAACCTTTTGAGAATGGGAGATTGTATGATCTATAGAGAATTGATAAGTAGTGAACGACTCTGAGATTACTATATGTTATTACATTTTTCTTTAAAAATAAAAACATATGGGAGAAGGATTGTTGTTAGATAACATGAGAAGAAGAGATCAAGTTGTGATTAGTCAATGACAATGTGTAAAACAATTCAATATTGTTGATGAAAAATGCATTGTTACGTATATCTTAGTTAGTTCCTATGAATATTACATAAATAAATATGGTAAATTTAATTATTTCACAATATCTTATGTAATATTCACTATATAGAGAAAAATGATTGTTTTATTCAATAGAATATTAGTTGTTTTGATTTTAAGAAATGAATAATAATGTAAAAAGAAAGGAGAGTCAAAGGCTAATGATTTCTTTATAATAATTCAACTTTCTCTTGATTTTTCAAAAGTGGCTATGGCATGATTTAAAAAAAAGAATGAAAAACTCAAAATTATATCCGATATTTTGAACTTCATATTCTTGTTGACATTTTTGTTATTTTCTGAAAAAGAAGAAATATATATATATATATATATACCAAAATTCCCTTGTCTCATTTACCCTTAATCTAGCTTAATATATTAATGTAATTACTCAACAAGTGTTGTTGTTCATTATAACAAATTGGGAAAAAATATATATATGTACTTATCTATGTATTTATGTATGTAAATCATTGCTAGGTGAGATAGTAGAGAGCAGTGTTGCCCTCTCCACCTAGATTCAATTCTATATGTACGTGTCTACTTGTTTATGTAGGTTAGATAGTATAGATGAGTGTTAAAAGTTTCCCTGCAAAATATATTTTATGAGAGAAACATATAAATAGAGAGAAATAGAATGAGGTGGGTTAATACATATATATCTTTTTAAACTAAATTCCAAATCATCATGAACTAACCCACCATGGAAAAAAAAACGCCTAAACACAAAAGAAATATGAAAATATTACAATTTAATAAACAAACAAATGTTCAAGCAAAAGTATCTTAAACTAAAAATTCACATTAAAGTAATTTATTCCTAGTTAAAGTATGATTTTTTGTTTTTCGTTTTTGTTTTTTTATGACACTTCACAAATGTATCATTTTTGGAACCCCAATGTACATTATTTTTGTAATTAACTACTCCTCCATTAATATTATAAAAAATATTATAATCGTTTCTTATTGTCAGCAACGCCCTAAGGTAATTATTCAATAAATATTAATATTTGTAGAAACGTTGTCCAAAATATTTTCTCTTCTCATAAAGATTTTAATAATTCTTGGAAATAGTAACACCTAAACATAACTAAAGAACATAGAGATAAGAAATACAATCATAAACTAGATTGGGAAACTGACCAGTATGATTGTTATTAATATTCACCTTCATCATCTAAATATGTAAAAAGGTAGATGTTTCCATTGCTTGAGCTCTACCTAAACCTATTACTTTTATGAAGGTCTATAGGCTTCATCCTTATTCTATATAACAAATTTTATGTTGAAGATGGATTCATATATTGGTCCATTTGAATCAACCTAGTTAATAATATGTTTCTATTGTTGTCCTAATTTTTCACCAACTTAGGAAATAAAGGATTTGTTGAGTTACTATAAATTGAACAATTTCATGTCCTTGATCTCTCTACTTCTAGAAAATCCGATAACCCACCTCACACATTTATTTTCAATATACTTAATAAGAGTGCATATACCTTTGTCTCTAACTAAATTTTCTATGCATTCAATTTCATCTTTAGGATGCTTGGAAAAACATTGACGGTACCAATTAACTAAAACCATCCGTCATTTTCTTCTTTCACTTTGACCCTTCAAAATTCTTGTGGGTTTTTTTTTCTTCCTACACTTATCCCTTTTCTTGTTTTTTTACCCCAACAATTTTCCTAAACTCCATATTTGAATTCCTAAAGGATGAGACGAAACATAAGCAACCCCAAATTACTCAAAAATATTTTGAGAATGAAAGAGAGCCATTATGATGAATAGTATAGAGAGAAAAATAAAATCACAAATGGAAGAGGAAACCGCAACAATAGGGGGACAATTTAGGAAGAATATAACAAAAACATCAATATTACAAATAGAGTTGGAAGTAATATTGGAGAGCTTATTTCCATCTATGTTTCCTATCTTATTATTGTACATTATGTACTTAACCATGAACATGCACTCAACTCGGGAGACAATGTATTCTATGAAGAGAGGATAAGATGTATTCTTTTTAATATTATGATTACAAGTTAAAAATTTATTTTGTATTTGATCTATCCTTCTCCAAGGGTTTCTAGAGATGATTCATCTCCAAACTTCACATTCATAAAAGATAATATGGGTGATGAGAGTATCAAATTAATTTTTTTTTTATCCCACAATCGAAGGTCTATTAATGTAAACTTGTTTTCGAACCCATAGTAAGCTTTCCACCCACGATTTAGGTTAACATTTGGATTTTATGTGCTAAACAACACAAGATAAAGTGAGAGGTGTGGTTGGCATGCATAGGTTAATGAAGAAACGTGTTGGCATGCATTGAAGTGATTGTAGAAAAAAAAAGATAATAGAAATGGACTAGTATGACATCTACTCAACTTCATTTCTATGATGCAGAAATGGTAATTTTTAAGGATATAATATTTTTCCTATATATAGGATTGTAGGCGACTATTCTAGTTTCAAAATTTATATATATAAAATGTAGGAAAATATTCAATAAAAACATGTGACTTACTATTAAAATTGGTAATTTTTTTTCGAATATCATCCCATTAATCATATATATGTAAAACAATAGGCGATTTTTAAACCAAATTGGTGAATACTTTTTTTTTCCATAAAGTGTCAAAAAATTAACCCATTTGTGAAAATTTTTCACTAAAATTTTCCCTAGATGTGGAGTTTACATAGGCCCACCTTGAGTTCGGTGCCAACACTCATAAGATATGTTATGGTTAATTCATTAAAAACCAATTCATTCAATTTTAGCGATAGCATTCTGAAGCCCTTCTCCATAGCTTCGCGGTATCCACATGTATATATGCAGATGTTTGCATTATTATAATTATTATAACTATCAATACTTTCCTATGTTGTATTTAATTTGATATGGTTTAAACACCAACTGCTATTTTGACAACTAAGTTATGTTAATTTTTCCTATAGTATAACATATATATATATATATAGAGTACTATGATACCTGAATTAATTCTTCCTTTTTTTAAATTCATATGATAAGACAATGGGGGAGTATAGTTTGAAAATATTATTATTACATTACCATATAGATTAAAATTTATTTTCATTATTTTATTTATATATTTTCTTTTGATAATGTATAAAAATTTTGATTATCAAACTTATGAATCTTAAATATTATTAATTATATACCTGTCTAGATCCATCCTAACCCCGAGATCTATCAAGCGCCAAGAGGAATCCAATATCTTGAGGTGCAAACTTCTATTTTGAGTGAAAAACTTGAGAAAATGTTTTCACCTCAAGAGATTTGATCCCTTTCAATGCTTGATAAATCCTAGGTTAAGGTGGGTCTATATTGGTTAGTTGTGCATAGGCACAAAAAAAAATGTTGAACATCTAATTATTCTGATCATTTTACATATGATAAATATGTCTAGGATTAATATGCTCACCATATTTTTAGAGTTACTATGTTACCTCGATTTGTTGAGATGAAAAACATTGTTAATAACTTGAATGATGAAAAATGATTAAATATTTTTTTTAAATGAAAAGTGATAATGTAGCAGTGTTGAATGAATAAAATGTGAATAATGAGAATGTGGTAAATTACAAATAGTCTTCATTGTGATCAATCTCAAACTATTTCTTCTACTATTCTTGTTGTCACACCTGTTATTTTTTCCATCTTCTCATATTTATCAGATGAAAGGGGTAGTTGAAATCATAGACAACTCAAATATTTTACTCGATCTATTCTAGTAAATGTCATACCTTTTCTCTCTTTCTCTCCAGTTTTAATAGTAACTTTCTCCAATATTAATCATTGTTAATTATGGAGTGTTAAACCCCAAGGGTCATTGTTGAATCTAATATGAAGGTTGATCCCTTGATTCTTCAAGACAATATTAATGTGCATAATATTATTCTTGAGTCTGATCTAGTTGAAAGCATGGTTCCCTCAAGGGGTACGCTTCAACCTCTACCATATATTTCTCATGGTCCCTTATTCTAAGATTTTATTGATTATTTATTTATTTATTTATTTTGATTATCAATCCATTGTTTCAAGTAGTGATTATGCACAAGGTGATTATGTAGGTTTGGGAGCAAAGTGATGAATATGCTTTCTATATTTCTTCCCTCTTTCAAAATGGAGATTCTACACTTTTGAATGATCATGAATCTTGCGATATTGATAACCTGCGAAGTGATCTAAAAACCCTTACTCAAGTTGAAACCTCACCTTGATATCCATGATTCCTCTAATACACATGGTGAGTATCAACCAGATTTAATAGATGATCTTTTGTTTTATTCAAGAGACTTAGATTTTGAAGGATTGAATCTAGAATTTTATCTAAGTGGTTTACAATCTCTAGCTATGGGATGGGATAATATTTCAATTTAATATTCTCTAGGAATTATTTTAATCCATAGATCTTAGAATACCGAACCACATGGATCAAGCTATTAGGTTTTTGAAGCTTTAATATACCTTGTTGAAGGTAAGAAATGAAAATTTGAAAATAACAATGGTATGGCATATTTTGATCATTATGATGATGGAATTTCAATTGATTTCCAAATTCCTCATGATATGCTCTTACATTCACCTCCTTTTCTTGAGCAAGGCATTTTTTGGGTGACAAGAGATGTTTAAATTATCTTATATAGAGTAACATGCATATTGATCCATGGATTTTGCAAGCTGATATTGTTGTCCAAAATTAGAATTTTGAATCATATTCAACTATAAGAAGTATCTCCTCCTAAGTCTTTTCATATTTCCTCACCTTTAGCACATTATTCATTCTACTTGTATATGTTCCATGAGCCCACTACACCAGCAATTTATCTCAGTTGTTTAGATATTTACCCTACAAGTCTTGATTTCAATTAGGTACACAATGGTGTGATTTCACAATTAGAATATGAGAATATTGAATCCATTATTCATGATTGGTTTAATTGTCAATATTTCACAAGTCAGGAGGAATATTTTCCAGTTCTAAATGTTTAAGTGATTTCTAGTTGATGCGTATAGATTCTCTATCCACCAAGAGTATCATATGCTAAATATTAAATCTAATCAAGTCAATGCGATCAAAAATAATTTCATCGTGATATTTGATGATAATGGTGTGTATCTGCCTATTGATTTTCCTAAGCCACCCAAATTTGATGATCCACCATGTGAAAGTTCAAGGACTTTTCATGGATTTGAGGAACCTCAAATCCTACAGATGCTTATGTTTCTAATTCGATCATTCTTTTCATTTTATCTTTAATTGGTTTGATATCTAATTTACCTGCCCCACTATTTAGGGTGAGATTGTTGTTAAATTTTTCTTCTAGTTCTTTAATCATGTCCTTCATTTTAAGACACTCTATATTATCAACATCTCCTTGCTGGGATGTTTGGTTCGTATCTTGGTTTTTTTTTTCTATGACCTGCAACTTAGTTTCCATTGCCTCCATTTTATTCTCCAATAGTTCTATTTTATTTTCTATTTGTTTTTGGATCTTGTCTTCAAGAGGTGTGAATTTATTTTCCAGCATGGCTTCTAACTCGGTTTGTAGCTTGACTTCTCTTTCTTCTCTATGTTTCTCTAAAGACTCTATATACTCATAAAGGCTCTGTAGAGTAACTGTGCTAGGTCTACCTTTGGTAATCTTTGGCAGCTGTGGTGAATTATTCATACTTGAGAATATATGAGCAGATATGTATTAGAAAAAGATAAGGAATGTGTGCACCTGAATATCAGCAAACTGGACATCAGACCTCAAGTGCCAGGTCCGAAAATTTATCGAGAAAAAAGTGCACCCGAATATTATAAAATTGGACAAAGATCTCAAGTACTCCAGGTCCGAAAAATTTATCGAGAAAAAAAAAGTGCACCGAATATTATAAAATTGGACAAAGACCTCAAGTACCTAGGTCCAAAAATTTATCGAGAAAAAAATGACCGCAAACACAAGTATTAATCGAGAAAATTCACAAAGCAAACCGAAGTATTAATTGAGAAAATTCACCTCAAAATTTTCACCGCAGACCCAAGTGTACACTAATATTATATACAAGTGTATAATATTAATACATATTTATTATTTTTTAAAATTTATTACAAAATACAAAAATAAAAATAGGAATAAGTAAATATGATTTAGTAATTTTTATTTTTTAAATATTTGTTATGATATTTAAAATTTTCATGTAATAAATGTAGTTGGTGGAAATTGCAACCATATATATATATATATTATTTTTTAAAATTTATGAGAAAATACAATAATAGAAATAAACAAATATAATTTATTATTTTTTTTTCTTTTTAAATATTTATTACGATATTTAAATTTTTCATGTGATTCATGTAGTTGGTGGAAATTGTAATCATATATTTTAACTTCTTAAATTTTAAATAAGGTAACTTTCTTTTACTAAATAACATATAAAATAATATAATAATAGTCAATAAAATTGAAATAAGAAAACAAAAAAAATAATTTAATACACTCAAAGATTTAGAATTGTTAAGATTAGATTCATGAGATGATATGAATTCAGAATAAACCATATTAATATTTTAATATTTTGTATATTATTATCATACCAATGGTAAAATATAAATTTCTTTTAAAATTTTTAATAAATTTAATTTATAAAAAATATTTTAAAAACATAATATTCTGAGTTAATAATAAATCGATAACCTTAATTCTAAAAATAGAAAAATAGAAAATAACAAATGATTTACACAGATTTGAGAAAAATAAACAAAGAAAGTAGTAATAATGAGATTAGATCAGCTTATTCATTTTCATTTTATTTCCATCATCTCTAAATCGGACAAACCCTGAGTTAAATCGGCAACTACTAAATTTAGTCTATGCTCAAGGGAGTCTCCAATCTAAATCAGATTTCATAACTTTCGGGTTTCTAACTTTGACTGTAGTTAATACCTAAATAGCGTACACCAAAATCGCCCGGGTTAATCGGACACCGTTTGACTGGCGAGCGTTATAATAAAAGACAACTAGGTCTGTCCGGGCAGAGATACAAACCTTCCACAAATTCTGCACGAAAACTTTTATAAGCTTATATGACCAACTGACGTTCAACTGACACCCATTTTCCCAAATCAAAACTGTAAACGAAAATCAAGATGGAATCTCATTTGAATTTCAAGATACACGCCTAACTACTTGCATTAACTTCACACAGAATTTCAGTTGAATTCAACTATCTGAAATATAAATTGTAAGCGATAATCAATAGGAATAGGAATTTGAATTGAATTCAACGAGGTGGGCTATAGGCCTAAGTACTTGGATTAATTGCAACAGAATTTCAATTGAATTGAACTAACTATCTTGCAATATTAAGTTCAACTTACACCCAAGGAATTTGGTGGACTTCCCCAACGGCTGCTTCAATGGTGATAGTGATAGGTTCCTCCTGCTTCAATGCTCCTCGTTCATGGCTAAAATTCAACCAGATTCAGAGTACAGAGCACAAAGAAGGATGAATAAGGAGATGAATCTCTGCAACAAACTGAGTAGAGTAGAAGAGGATCTGAATTTCATATTACTCACTTTGTCACAAAAAGCATCCCTTTCCATTCCTTCTTTCTTCTCTCCATTCTAAATCTTGTTAAATGTTACCTTCCGTTTTATGGAAAATGGGTTCATAGAGGAGAGAAGGATGGCAAATTACTGGAGGGAGGATGCGTCGTCATCAACTTCGGCTGCGTCCTCCACTTCAACCACAAATGATTCATGCAATTACTGGCTAAAATTCAACCACATTCAGATAGTAGAGAGCGCAAAGAAGGAATACAGGGTATGAGAATATAAATCCCTGCATTGCATTTCAGGTGTATTTGTACAACAAAGTGACTACGGTGTCGGAATTAATACACTAATTGCTGCCATCATCGTAATCACTTTGTCAGAAAAATAAAATGATCTAAAATGCGCCCTCTTCTGTTCCTTCTTTCTGCGCTCTATTCTGAATCTTCGGTTGTATGTTTACCCTCCGTGAGCGTGAGGGTAAGATTCTTCTGCATATGAGCTTTATGGATTCTTCTGGAACATTTTCCCAGTCCTAGAACGAACTGAAGCAATCAATTCGATTAGAAGGCATACTGTGGTAACTTGAGAGAAACTCGTGCGAGAAAATTATCTTCGACGAACATTTTTCTTTTTCCAGTCCTACAACTGAAGCAATCACTTCGATTTCGATGTATACTGTCACTTTCCTTCGTGGTAACTTAAAAGAAACTTCTGATTGGAAATGAATGGCATGGCAGGTGGGATAATGACAAAAAAGAGGAATTAGTGGCGGAGATCACGGTATCCAACTTGGCTCTCCCACTAAAGTAATAGTAAACCACATGCAAGATATGCACGTTAAAGTAAATGGAACACGTCAATTCATGATTTCCCGAACTGAAGCGTTTCGTTCTAGGGGTCTGTGATTTTTTTAAATTAAAGTTGAAAATTTATGTTTTAAATATTTAAAATAATATAAATAATTTCTTAAATAAAAATAAAGATATTTATTAATAATGTTAATAATTTTTATATATGTGTAGTTTTTTTGTTTTATTGGTTAGACCAGTGTGGCAAATAAAAATATTTATAAATAATATTAATAATTTCTGTATATATATATGTGTAATTGCTTGTTTTATTTGTGAGTAGCCTAGATTTTAAGCTATTAAATTACTCTCGGGAACCTTTAATATGGTTAGATTTTTTCCACGAAGTTTTAAACCGGTAACATTTATTTGCCATATATATGTGTATTTTAAATTTATATAAAATGTTTATTTTGAAATAATAATTTTTAAAAATTAATATCTTTAATATAATATCAATTTTTTGTGTAATATCTTTAGCCATATTTATCTTTCTAAATTAGAATGAGAATATGTTTTTATTAAAACCTCCAAAGTGTGTCATTCTCCTTCCTAATCTATTGTGTTTGCAAGATGTATTTATGTTTCTAAACTAGAATGAGAATATGTTTTTATTAAAACCTCTAAAGTGCGTCATTCCCCTTCCTAATCTATTGTGTGTTTGCATGATGTGTAGTAGAGTCATCTGCACACTAATCCCATATCGAAAGTATGCAAAAATACCACCCCTATTCATAATTATCTCATCGTCCAACTTAACACACAACCACTAGTTCAAGGCCTCCTTTGGGATATGCCCTATAAGATGAATTACTCTCATTCATGACTTTGATGTTATCAACTTCAGTTGTACGTTGTAGTTGTTGCATTTTGTATGATTAATTCTTTGTCGGGAGGCTGATAGCCTAGGCCCCCTATATGATTTTTATTTTCTTCTTTATGGTGGGTGACCATAGGAAATAATCTAATTTTAATATGTTTCATGACTGAAACCTATGGAATTTGGGAGAATGTAGGTTGCCCATTGAAAACCAGACCACCTAGCTTTGAGTTACACCCTCTGTTGGCAGACTTATCTGCCTTCTTGTTGAGTTTTTGAAGCACGTAGAAGAATGATACAGAGTCCATATCTTTCACTATCTCCCTAATTCTTTTCATGAGATGGTCCAATGCCTTATATTTTGGAATTCACCCATTTACCATGCGCTATATAAGAAGGAGAGAATACCTTAGCACACTAAGGGAAGATTCCTTATATTCATTTTCTATCTAGAACCCTTAAAGTAGAGAATAAAATTCAACAAGATTGATTTTTATACAACCAAGGCCCCATGAATACTACTATGCTACTTTGGTTATCTCAAGGCCATATAACACCCCTACTACATAAAGGCAAGCAAAACTCTGTTACCGATGAAATAGGTAACTGCATTGTTACCTACTTTTTTTTGGTAGCATAAAAAGCACCCGATTTTGAAAAGTGGTGATGCAGAATCACCTTTTTTTTTTAGCACATTTTTGACACTCTAATATTTTTATTTATGAAGTATGAATATTTGTTTTAAAATGTTAGTGATTTTCATGCTAATTTTGAAACGTATTGATGCAGCATCAATTTTTTTTTTAGAGCGGTGATTTTCATGCTAATTTTGAAACGTATTGATGCAGCATCAACCTTTTTTTTTTAGAGTGGTGATTTTCATGTTGGTAATAAAACACAAAACTTAGATAAAAAATATATATATAAAAACAATAAAAAAACCAATAAAATGTAAAAAAAAACAAAAATAGCTCATAAAAATAAAAAATTTAAAAAAAAATAATTTCTTTGTTTTTTTAACTTTTTTTTTTTTTTTTAATTTAATATTTTTATTTTGTTTTTTTTTTTTTTTTTTATTTCTATATATTTTGAAATTTTAATCTTTAAATTTATTTTTTATTTTTTATTTTTTCTTAAATTTTAGGTTTTTTTTTATGTTTGAATTAAAATTTTTATTTTTCTTTTATTTTTATTTTTTTATTCCTATATATTTTTAAATTTTAAGCTTTAAAATGTTTTTATTTTTTAAATTTATTTTTTTTCATAAAGTTTTGGTTTTTTTTTAATGTTTGAATTAAAAAATTAAAAAATGTTATTTCTATTTTTTAAAATGTCAAAAATGTGACACAATTTTTTCTTTTTGTTATTCCAGCATCAACTTGTTTTGTTTTGAGGGTGTTTTTTCATTCTTTTTTTCAAGAAACAATTTTGTTTTTAGCATAATTTTATAAAATGTTGAAATTTGACCTTCAAAAAAAACCAAGTGCGTTCTGGAATACACTTTTTTTGTTTTTGGGGTGTTTTTTCATGTTTTTTGTGTCTTTTTGGGTTAGAGTTCCTGTTTTGAGGTCAGCATTTATTTCATCAAGAATGTTGTCATGGGTTTTAAGACAATATTTAAGACAATTTTTGGGTGTATTGTCTTAATTTGAGACAAAAGAAAAC
The DNA here is from genome assembly GCA_034641835.2 of Pinus albicaulis. Taxonomy (NCBI): domain Eukaryota; kingdom Viridiplantae; phylum Streptophyta; class Pinopsida; order Pinales; family Pinaceae; genus Pinus; species Pinus albicaulis. The sequence goes on from JAXQQM020070816.1 coordinate 83,693, forward strand.
TTGTGTATTGTCTTAAATATTGTCTTTAAGCGGGTGTCTCAAATTAAATCGTCTTAAAATATTGTCTCTATAAAGACAATATATAACACAATCATTTTTGTCTCTCCAGAGACAATAGTTGCACTACAACACAAAGGGGGGTTTTAAGACAATTTTTGGGTAAATTGTCTTAACTTGAGACAATTTCATTTTTGTCTCTCCAAAGACAATAGTTGGAATTAAAGACATATTGTCTCTAT
>JAXQQM020067719.1:0-71031 GCA_034641835.2 Pinus albicaulis
TAGTGGTGGTGCATTCTTTATGGGGCCCCGGTTAGTATCTTGGTTCAGCAAGAAGAAAAGCTCCATTGCATTATCTACAGCAGAAGCTGAATATGTGGCTGCAGCATCATGTTGCACTCAACTTCTTTGGATGATGCAAACCCTACAAGATTTTCAAATCAAATGTTCACCCCCTATCTCCATTATGTGTGATAATGCAAGTGCCATCAGTATCTCAAAGAATCCTGTTATGCATTCCAAAACCAACCACATTCCCATCAAATATCACTTCTTACGAGAACAAGTGCTTGAGCAAAAGGTGAAATTAGAATATGTTTCCTCCAAAGAACAAGTTGCGGATATATTTACCAAACCTCTACCCAGGGAAGCGTTCAAATATCTAAGACTGAAACTGGGAGTAGTCTTTGCCATGCAGAGGTTCAGGCATCTCAGGCATCTCTGACTGAAGCTTAAATTGGTTGTGAGGTGCCGTCAGGCATCTCTGACTACACAGGCTCAGGGGGAGCATTGGTCATATGTAAAGGATGAATTGTTGGTCATATTATGAAGATGCAGCATGATCTCAGGGGGGGCATGGCTTCTTGATCAAACTCTTTGCCATTGATGTCAAAGGGGGAGGAAAAGCAACAAAGGGAGTCTAAGGTCATCAGAGGAAGAGTATTGCCATCAATGCCAAAGGGGGAGATTGTTGGAATATTGTCATTGATGGCAAAGGATGTGACAAAGGCATGGGCAATAGAAGAACATCAGAATTGCAGAGATCAACGATCAACAGCAAACCTCAGAGGAAGAATACATTTACAGAGATAAGTAGTGCATTGAAGGAGAATTAAATCTTGACGGGTCGCAGTCACAAATGACAAAAGAGAATTAGCAGGTGATGGGCAGAGTCTTTTTATCAGTGGAACAAAGATATTCCCGTAGATTTAATTTACGGAGGAGCAGAGTCATTCAAGACAGTCATTTCGGGCGTTTAAACCCTCAACAACAAAAATGAATAAAAAATTGAATTAAACAGGCGGAAGTCTTTTATTTCTGATTTAGCAGGACAAGTGGTCCCCACCACTTAAGCTCTAAATCAGAATCGCAAGTTATTTTGGTGAAGTAGTGTCGTGTTGATATGGAGTCCTGCGATGCGATGCGATCCAATTGCAAATCGAAATGTAAATGAAACATAAAAATGTCTTGTGGATGTGGCAGTGTTCCATAGTGGAATGGTTGTACACAATACAACCAAATGTTACATTATAAATCGCCCCCACCAACAGCCGAGGCCTGTGGGTCCACTTGAACACGTGGCGATGTTTTAATGGAATCGCACGTCTTGAATCGCAAGGTTCAATCGGCAGAGTTTTGTTATGTGCTCTGATCAAAGGCCAGACCCGATCGAGTTATATGCCTCAGTTTATTGCAAATCGCATCCGAGTTCCCAATCGCAATCGGAAGTGCTTAAGTGTTGGGTCCAATTGCACATTGAAATTGGCGGACCCGATGGTGTTATACGATGGAATTAATAGATTCTATCACATCTGGGATCTTAATCGCAATCGAAACTTTCCGATTGATCGCATACCTTTTGTAATATGCTGCGATTGAAGTGGCAGACCCGATCTGGTTATATGCTGGAGTTAATATGTGCCAATCGCATCCGTGTCCTGATCGCAATAGGAACTTTTCCATGGTGTGCCCCGATTGCATTTGTTCAAAGGGTGGACTCGATTGCACTATGAGCCATGTTTTATGTGGTCATCGTGTCCGGTTGATCAATCGCAATCGCAAGTTTTGTTTGACACTGCCGATCCGCCAACTGTGATGTGGGCCCAGAGTCGAAGATTGAATATTATTTGAAGAACCCGAAAGGTTATATGGATATATATATTACTGATGAGTCAGTGGCACGTTAATGTTTATAATATTATATGGCGGAGACAAAGATTGGGGTTTCAAATTGGATTGGCACAATTATTAATAAAAAACGATTGAGATGTATGGTTGTTCCGCTTATGGAACTCACCACATCAACAAGACACTTGCATATGGAAAAGCATTGGATATTGTTTATAAAATCCGAAGGGTTAAACTTTGGGTTAAAGGCTTGGCACACATAGATAATTTGAATTTCCTCGTTTGAATGAAATAAATTAAAAAGAAATTGAAGAGCCCCGGGGATAAACTAAAGGGAATATTGACAAAGGAATACCATTAGCGGTTGAGTGGTTTTAGACTCATGGTATTGAGAAAGGCGAGAACTATATAAAGGGCAAAGATCATTATTCGAAAAGGACAGAGGTGCGAGAGTCAAGCGCGGAAGAAGAGTGAATTCCTCTAAGGAATATCTGTATGGACAGACGACGTGCTTAACTGATAATTCTGAGTCCATGTTGCACCCATCGAAAGAATGAATCTGGGATTCATTCAATAGAAGAATCAATGAAGAGATAACGCATGTCTGTTGAAGAGTTTTTATCCAGAAAGCCAAACGGGATGTCAAATGCATACATTTTCTGAAGTCTGGGGCTGCGGCTGTGTGATCCAATCTGAAAATTGATGAAACGAGGTCCACAGTGGTGCTGAAGGTCGAAGCTTTCAGTCAGGGGGTTGTAGCTCCCTTCCAGGAGAGGCTGGTAAACGAGAGAAGGTTGTAGCTTTCTGCAGGTGGGTGCCTGCGTGCTGGTATGAGTCTGCACCAGCATATATTGTAATAAGTTTTCTCTATAATAAAATATTGAAGACTGATATTGTAGCAGTGGTGGTTTTCTCCCAAATTGGGTTTCCACCTTAAATTCTGCTGTCCATATGTGTAGTTCATGTTTGATGCTTTGTTCTGTTATTACTGTTCATGCTTAATGCTTATCTGATGCAATGCTCTAAGTAAAAGATATAATAAGATAGCTGAACGTACATGATTGGATGTAGTAAGAAAGAAAAGTTGTTCTGCTTTAAAATACTGATTCACCCCCCCCCCCCCCCCTCTTAGTATTTTTCCCAACAATTGGTATCAGAGGCAGGTCCTTCTGAAAAATCTTAGCCGCTAGAAGGAAGATCAATCAAAATGAGCAATCAAGATGGAACAGCATCTATCAGGCCTCCTCTCTTCAACGGAAACAACTTAATCTTTTGGAAAACAAGGATGAGGTCCTATCTTCAGTCTCTGGGAGCAGATGTATGTGCAATTGTTGAACAAGGATATCAATATCCAGCTACAGTGCCAACGGATCCAACTGAAAGAAAGAACTATGAAACAAATGCAAAGGCGGTCAATGCTCTATTGGGAAGTCTCACTGAATCATAATTTGTCAAAGTCATGCAGCTGAATACTGCAAAGGCAATATGGGACAAAATCATTCTAAGATATGAAGGTGATGCAAAGGTAAAAAGTGCTAAACTTCAAACTCTCATAATTCAATATGAGAATCTAAAAATGCTTAATGAAGAAAGCATTGCAAATTTCTTTCTATGTCTTGATGATATTGTAAATCGCATGAGGAATCTGGGAGAAACAATAACTGAGTCTACATTGCTTGAGAAAATTTTAAGATCTCTAACAGCAAAATTTGAGTCAAAAGTTTCAGCTCTTGAAGAAAAGCAAGATCTTCAAAATCTTACTGTGGTACAACTTCATGGCCCAACAGCTCTTGAAGGAAGTACACAATACAACCAAATGTTACATTATAAATCACCCCCACCAACAGCTGAGGCCCGTGGGTCCACTTGACCACGTGGCGATGTTTTAATGGAATCGCACGTCTTGAATCACAAGGTTCAATCGGCGGAGTTTTGTTATGTGCTCCGATCAAAGGCCAGACCGGATCGAGTTATATGCCTCAGTTTTTTGCAAATCGCATCCGAGTTCCCAATCGCAATCGGAAGCACTTAAGTGTTGGGTCCGATTGCACATTGAAATTGGCGGACCCGATGGTGTTATACGATGGAATTAATAATTTCATCACGTCCGGGATCTTAATCTCAATTGGAACTTTCCGATTGATCGCATACCTTTTGTAATATGCTACGATTGAAGTGGCGGACCCGATCCGGTTATATGTTGGAGTTAATATGTGCCAATCGCATCCGTGTCCTAATCGCAATCGGAACTTTTCCATGGTCTGCCTCGATTGCATTTGTTCAAAAGGCGGACCCGATTGCGCTATGAGCCATGTTTTATGTGGTCATCACGTCCGGTTGATCAATCGCAATCGCAAGTTTTGTTTGACACCGCCGATCCGCCAACTGCAATGTGGGCCCAGAGTCAAAGATTGAATATTATTTGAAGAACCCAAAAGGTTATATGGATATATATATTACTGATTAGTCAGTGGCATGTTAATGTTTATAATATTATATGGCGGAGACAAAGATTGGGGTTTCAAATTGGATTGGCACAATTATTAATACAAAACGATTGAGATGTATGGTTGTTTCGCTTGCGGAACTCACCACATCAACAAGACACTTGCATATGGAAAAGCATTGGATATTGTTTATAAAATCCAAAGGGTTAAACTTTGGGTTTAAACGCCCGAAATGACTATCTTGAATGACTCTGCTCCTCCGTAAATTAAATCTATGGGAATATCTTCGTTCCACTGATAAAACGGCTCTGCCCATCACCTGTTAATTCTCTTCTGTCATTTGTGACTACGACCCGTCAAGATTTAATTCTCCTTCAATGCACTTCTTATCTCTGTAAATGTATTCTTCTTCTGAGCTTTGCTGCTGATCGTTGATCTCTGCAATTCTGCTGTTCTTCTGTTGCCCATGGCTTTGTCACATCCTTTGCCATCAATGACAATATTCCAATAGATGAAGGCATTTTATGCAGAATTTTTACTCTCACATTTGCGGCGAAAGCCAGAAACTGGTGTAGAACTCTTCCGGTTGCCTCAATTCACAGCCAGGATCAATTTGTTACAAGTTTCATTTGTAAATTTGACCACTATGATTATGATCAGGTATGTGATGAAATTGAATGTCTACGAAATTAAAATGAGTCTGTTAGAGATTTTAATATTCGACTTCATTTGAATTGTTTAAAATTTAATGTCAAAGATGAACCTATGAAAGAAGAATCACTAGATTGGTTTGAACATAATTATTCTCTTCCCCCTAGTCCCGATCCATATGAAATTAGTTCAAGATTTGTTCCATCCCCTTCCAATATAAATGAGAAATCCAATTTGGATGTACAAATAAATTGTGATGAAGAGATTTCACAAAGCTTGGAAAATATTTCTAATCAAATGCAAGAAGAAAACAACAGCAATTTTGGAGAAAGACTTGCATTGGAATCTGAAAGTTTCTCTGCATTAAATTCAGAAAATCAGATTGCAAATCAGCAAGTGCAAGCAACGATCAAAGTAAATAATAGTATGCAAACTGCTGTACAAATTTCTGAATTTTTCCATGGTGAACAAATGCCGAAATCAGAGCAGCAAAGCAGTCTTCTTCAAGAAAGCATGCACACGCAAAGGAATGATCTGGAATCTGAAATTTACAATGATCATAATGCACAAGAGTTCTCAAACCAAGACATTTTTAATTGCATTATTTCAGATTCACATTTTTCCCTTTATCCTGATATTTTTTATGATGGTAAATTTTCCCCTCTTGGTATTAATGATATTTCAGAAATTAAAGAGGATGATTTAAATATATTAGCAATAAAATTTTATCAAGATAGAGAAACAATAATTGATCATTCTTTTGCCATTAATGAAAATGAAATTCTTTTTCCTCCGTGTTTGGATATATTGGATAAGATTGAAGGGAATTCTAGAGAATCTTGTGAAGTCATTTATGATAATTACTCTGACATTGAGGATGTTGATTTTTATTCTTCTAAAAAAAGTCCTCATGAGAAAATTCAAATAATATCTGAGAATGAGGAACATTTCAATTTAGAAATTATTCCAACTAATCCTCACTCTAAAGTAGATAATCATCTTCATGATTTCACTATTCGAGAAAATATTCCAATTTATGATTCATATCATCATCAAGCTTTCATTCTTGTTCATAATCATAAATCTCTTTCTAATTCACAAGTTCAAATTCGAAATTACTCAAATTCCATAATTCTGGCCAATCCTTGTGAAAAATAAATTATTTCAAAACAATCCCGATTGTGCTGTAACATTAGTTGTACAAATAGTGATTTCATTTTATTTTTGTTTCCTCACTTATTTTCTATTAAATAAGATTTTATTTTTCAGATTTTTGATACATTACGCTGGCATATTGAGCACTTTATTATCAAACATTCAATTGATACATTGCCCTGTTGGAAAATTGAAGTTTTATATTATAATCAAAAGCATCAAAAGTTATTTCAATTTCAATTTCAATCAATGCTAATGTTTTATCAAAAGCTTCTATCTTCTCAAAGGCAATATCAACAAGAGAATGTATTTTTAGAAATCTACCAGCAATCCAATTTAATTAATAATTTTCCATTTCATTTGAAAGATTTCCATCCATTTTTGTTTGATTCATTTGAAAAATATTTGGAAATTTTTCCTTCATGGAAGATTGTTAATAGCTTAGCATTTACACATAACACTAACAATTTCTTCCAGGCCTTTGAATCTAAAAGCTCATATCCACGATCTGGCCTTTCATCTCCTCTTTTGAACATTTCCCAATTATTAATAGAAATCCATCCAGATTTCTATGATCCAATTGGTATTCAATCGGAAAGAAAATTTCATGAGAAGGAGATTTTAGATAAGCTTCTAACAATATTTGTACATTCTGATTTCAGGTTTAATTTTCTTAGTTCAATCATATTTGTATTTTTATTACTAACATTTGAATTGTACATACATGCATGGATTAAAATGAGAAAATGGTTACACTGGAAATATGACTATACCTAGTCATTTTTCAAGTATATGGTTAGAATAGGAGTAGAGTTAATGTAATTAATTTATTTTTAATAGTTTTGTAGATTAAAAATAATAAAAAAAGCAATCAGCCATTTTCATACATGTTCAGTGAAAACATTCTCTCCCAATCAGAAAATTTTAATTCTTGCTTTCCTTTTTAAATTTCTTACTGCAATACCTCTACTCCGTCTATTTTGAATAATCTCTTGATTAAATTCAATTAAGGTTGCACTTGGCATCAATCGCCTCAAAGCCACTTTTCTTAATTTCGGGATTTCCTTCTAAGATTTTCTTTTGAAATTTATATGATAAAGGCTTTGAGGATATAAAAGGTTCATGATCTCATTATCCCATGAAATGTATGATTGTCTATGATAAGCTTAATTCTGACTCAATCAATATTATTCAATCTAACCTTTCATGGTAATCATATGAAGTTCATATTATCTTCCTCGAAATTTGCTAAGCTGACCTTACGGATGCCCATTTTGCTATGTGCACACATTTAAATCTGTTTTGACATTTTTCCACAATTAGTGGCTTTATCACATTCGGACCTTTAGTTTATTATCTGATGTTGTAATACGCATCATATTTATTTACTAAAGGCATTATTGAACAGTCACTATAACAATACAGATTTTTCTCAAGTTAATTCGGAATGAGCAGAGGTAATAAATTGTTGTTGCAATTCAAAAAGGAAGCATAGTTTCATATTTATTTCTGGTAAATTTTATATTTCCTGAACATGAATAAACATATCTTATTTACGCTGATTGCTCACTCCAATTTAGAATAAATAATGAGATGATTTTGAAAAAAGTCAGAATTTTGATAAATCGAAGGAAGAATTTGAAGATTCATGAGGTAAAATCTGCAGACAATTTCCTTCCAGGTACGCATTCACATGTTCTTTCTCATCTATTATTAGTTTCTCTTTTCCTTAGTTTATTTTTTATTTTTGTTTTCTTTTATTTGCAGGATTTCATTTGTTTTCAAAACTGGAAGTAAGCAGCAAACCCATTTCAAAATTGCAACAGGTTCAGGGAAATTTTATTTTGTGATTCATTAGAATTTGAGCAATTTTTTAATTTTTCTTTCATTCATCATTTCAATTTGATTTTCATATTGTTGATACTTCAGTGAAAATATTCGAAATACTACCATCCCATTCATCTTCGTCAATCATTTCATATGATATCACAACCATTTGTAGCGAAAGATTTCATTGGAAGTACATCTTAGCATTGTTGATAACAAATTGTTCATAAAAGATCTCCGATGTATTACCTCACTCATATGCGATATCGTATTTCGCATTTCGCATATTAGAGGTTTGCAGTTGAAGTATACTTCTATTATCGTGAATTTCCTATACCAATATTGCGACGACCACATAATTTCGGATCTGATATGAAATTCAAATCAAGTTTATAAAATATCGCGTCCATTCAATCACAAATAATGGTAGAAGCATAACTTTAAAAGGGTCGATGTCTCAGATTTGATATGTTATTAAATTTTCATCATAAAGTTATCGGGTCCACTCTTCATCACATATCGGCGTCGCTAGAATCATATTATATTACATCAGGTACCAAAACATTCACCAATCGCCGATTAGCATCGCCAATTAGAAATCGTCGATATTGGAATCACTTCATTGCATTTTTAATTATGCTCACATCATAATTCAGAATCTGTGATGTGCGATGTGCAATGTGGGAAGCACAATGTCAATATTCCCCGATCCCCAATATAATATATCTTTAATGATGTGATTGCTTCATTTCATTGCACATGTTCTCATTAAATGTTTTCCTATCGGCAATTTTCCATTGCAATTTCTGATGTGATAGCTTTCAATGCGTGCCTCTGAGCCATTAACATTTAATCGATATATGGCATAGCAACAAAGGTGAAGTCTTGCAAATTAAAATTGAAGCATGGTGAAGAAACATGTGATGCAGATCATCCGATACGGCTGTGTCTTATTTTAAAAGCGAGCTTGGGTAACCACTATGGTAAGAAAGCAGCTGATGATAAATTTGCGGCATATTGAAATCATTCTGATTTCTCATATATTTCAGTTTTAAATATATAATTCCATAATTAAATATGGAATTCAAGACATCTCTATTTTCATATTTAAATTTTATTATTTTGGATTTGGTCTTGATTCTGGACAATTTATAAAATCATGGAGTTTATATGAAACTTATAATATTTTGAGAAACATTCGTTACTGCAAATTCGCATTCTCATTTCTGATGCATTTATTTTAATTTCAATTCCCTTGAGCACTAAGCATTCTATTTTTACATTTTACTGCTTGCTTTAGTTTAGATAAAATAAATAATGATTTTGGGTTATAGGATTTTGGTTAGTTTGACTTCTTCAAGTTTTCAATGTTAATTAAAATAAGAAGTCAGCTAGTTTGGAAAAACTGATACCTTTCAGGTAAGATCAAAAGAAATTATCCAATGGTAAGATTCATGTACCCACTTTCATTAATTTCTATTTCGTTACTTTAAATTTCAGTTTTGTTTTTCTGATATATAAATCTGTTTTGCAATTCTCCATTTGAAGCTTTCAATCCTCTACGAGATCATACTTTCAAAGTCCTATATTCTTCTCATGGCTTTATTTCAATAAGTAGCAATAATCTTTATCGAAACAGCTACACCAGGAAGTTTTTGAACTTTTGGTTTGTTTCTTTAAGCATTCCTTTTATTAGAAAATGATTAAGATGATGCTTCGAAACAAGAAGATTGATATCAAACAGAAAGTTTTCATTGTGGCTGAATTTTATCGTCACTGCTATCCAAAAAGCCTAAAACACTTACAACCCTACAAGGTATGATTTTTCTAAATCTCGACATAAGAAGGATTGATTACACGATTATTTTATTTCTTCATATTGTTGAGACATTGTTATAAACATTCTTGTTTGAGTTTATCTTGTGAAACTTGGATTTTCCTTTCCATTTTTAAATTTTCTTCATTTTTATTTTTTGTTGATTTCTTTCTCATTTTAGCATAAGAATTATTTTTCCTTTGGTTTTCAGTTTTGATTTTGGTGAATTTTTCATGATTTATATGGAAGGCCTTCTAGTTACCTAACTATGGTCAGTATACATGGAGAAAAATTGTTAATAATCATCTATTAACTTTTTCTTAAATCTCTTAGTAAAGTTTGATCTTCTTATTATAAAGGTAGACATACTTAAGGAAGAGATTACCAATTTAGAGAAGTTGACAAAGTATCATAAAATTTGGAGAAATTTCTTTTTCATCAAAATTGTAATCATTTTGAGATTTCAATATTTTATTAAGATCTTTCAAAGTTCTATTATCAGTCAAGAAAATTTATTTTTAACCAAGTAAAGACACTTTACAACAAAGCACCTTTTAATTTTGAAATTGTCATTCTTAACTCTTAAGGAGTCAATGATTCTCCCTATCCCAAAGAGTCTTATTTTTCTAGAATATAATCCAAAGATATATTTAAACTTAAAAGATAAGAGGTCTCATCATGAACTTAATTACCATGATCATAGGGGAAAAATAGGGTGACATTACCAACACTGCTAAACAAACCAGGGTAATGGCTTATGATTGCAAACAATTATAAGACAAGGGGTCTCATCACGAGCCAGCTTGTTCAGTCTAATTATAACCAGTGAATGGCATTGTCAACTATCTGGCTACCAAACTAGGACAATGACTTTTAAGATTTATAATAATTATTTATAAAAATAATAATAATAATAATAATAATAAATGGATTTATCTCTAGGTCAATAATTCTTAAAGAGATGGGATTCTGAATCATTGGTGATTAAAAGGTAACCCTGTCGAGACTATAGATGTTTGCTGGCAACAGTGGCTCTACCTGTGACAAATGAGTATATTTTAAAAGCTAAGCTGTAAAGTGACCCCTGTTTTATCCCTACAACTAATTAAGGAATGATATAGAATTTTGAAATATTTTAATTTATGAGGAATTTTAAGAAATATTACAATTAGGTGATTCTTGCTTTTATTCAGACTAATGAACCTAGTCAAGCATTTCAAGCATAATTCTCTCTTCTTTAATTAGTTTTACTTTGATTTTAGGAAAATCTTATTCATATCAAACAGAGATAACTGGTTCTTCTCCCGTGTGTTGCCATTGTTGTGGTAAAACACAACCCCCCCATTTTTGACTTGTTCACTTCAAATAATGGGGACCCTTTCTATAAATTTTTGACTAAATGCCTTTTCGGATTTTTATTTGATTTGATTATCCTACGCGATTGTTAATTTTTTATTTTCTTTGGATTCTTGTTTTGATTGCTTTGTTAGAATCAATTTTTTATAAGCTTCCCATTGACACTTGTTTCGCCTTATTTGGTCAACAGGTTTGAAAATGGTACTCTTTTAAAGTCCCATTATTTATCTAAGTCTGGGTTAAAAATGCTATTTTTATTCTTTTTATTTATTTTCGGAGTGGCTGTAGTTAAGAAAATTTCATAACTAAACTAAACATCATTAAAATAAAACCAAAATAAAAAATTGATATTTAACATTAAATTTTGAGTTTAATTAAATTAATTATTATAATAAAATATAATTAATTTAATTAAAATTAAAACTTAATATTAAAAAATATATATAAAAAATAAAAAAATAAAAAATAAAAAATAAAATAAAATTTACATCTCATATCGCAATATCAGAATACATCACAATTTTTATAACATGCACATTTGACAAAATGCGATATGCGATAAGGCGATATGCGATGTGTTAAAAGTTTTTAATATAAAGTTTTTTTTTGTTTTTCTTTTGTTTTACCCCTTATGCCTCCCGTACCTCCACCTCACTCACCCTCACGTCACCCTCACCTCACACTCCACTCACCATACCCCTCCACAAACTCACATGGATGAATTAATAAAGTGTGGATTGATTTCAATGGTTTGTTTAATAATAATAAGTGTGGATTGATTTCAATGGTTTGTTTAATGGAGTTTGGGTTTGGAAATTAATTTTTATATTTTTATATTATAATAATTATATTATAATTATAATTTTTATTATAATTTTAATATAATTTGAATTATAATATTAATTATATTTAAATTAACTTTTTCAAATTATTTGTATATTAATTTAATTTTGTAACTTAATTAATTTATAAATTAGATGATAATTAATTAGAAATAATTGTATATATTATTTAGTTAATAATTAATTTAGAATTAATTATTAGATAATTAGAATATAATTTATGATTAAATTTCTAATTAAAAATTCTGATTTTTAGCCCAGTAACATAATTTCCAGATTTATGCCAGATTTGACTCATCAACTTTGGAAGCTCATAGAATGAGTTTTACTTGGCTAAATGAGGCCCAGGATGGCTCATTGGAAAGATAAAATCAATGAGAATATTTACAAGGAGGTTCCACTAATAGATTTGGTCATTAATTGGGTCAAAAATCATGCAGAAAATCAAGCTCTGAATTTCTAAAGAAAAATCAAATTTTCTGATTTATTTTCTGCATTTTCATTTGTCCAAGCCTCTTCTAATTGCAGATCCATTTGTCAATAATATCCTTGGCCAATTAAACCATCCCAGACATCAATAGAGAGCTTATATTTTATTTTCAATTATTTATTTAAATAGAATTTGATTGGATTTGTTTTAAATGCCAGAAATGATATTTTGTTTTTATTGATTGCATCTTAATTTATTTTGATTTCTTTTTGCAGGAAAACAGTAGAAGAGATATGAAGAAAAGATCTTAATCAATGAGAATGCTCCAGCAATTAAAAGATTGGAATTTTTGAGCAAATAAAAGTGAATGGATAGATTTTCTTCAACAAACTTTCATCTCAAGAATTCCATTGCAAATATTATAAATAGCAGATTGCATAATGGAATAGGAGGTTGCTCTCTTCTGCAATTCTGGAATTCTAAAAGAACTTTTGTAATAGGGTTTTAGAGTTGTAGGTGGGAGGAGTGGAATCTCAGATCTGGGGATTATTGAGGTTTTTCTTTTACATCATGAGTTATGTATAATGAACAGAGTTTGCACTATTGTAGCTTTGATTTTGAAAGCAGAAGCTTAGGCATTGTAAAGGACTATTAGAGACCAGAGCTGGAGAAATGGATTCAATAAATTGGTATTTCGAATACTATTATTTTAAATTCTGGTTTTATTTTATGATAACAGGAATGGTGTCAATTTACTTACATATTTGTGCACTTTTTCGGTATGGGTAATTTGCTTCTATTTTATGTTGTTATTTATCTCTGCTCTTATGGGTTGAATTCTGATTTCTGAGTAACTATTTACTCATAAATATGTCTTTTAGTATTGGATTAATAAATAGCAATATGTTGTGAACTTCTTCTGCATATTATTGTTTAATAATTCAATTTACTGATTAAATGATCAATACCATTTTGTGAACTATTTCCTGAGTGTTGTTGATTGATTATTTCAGTTAGAAGGTCTCAATAGGATGTGTGTTGCTATCCATAATGTCAGTTAATTTAACTATTTCATTAACTTGATATTCATTTTAAACAATACATATTTCAATCCCAATATTTTAAATACCTGCTCTTGGTTGGGTTAGATCTATATCGGCCTAATTAAGATAGGATTAAGATAGTTTCTTTTGCTTGCATCTTAGAATAATTTTTCATTTAGATTAATTTCTACATTCTTTTAAGTCCTCTTCCCAAAGAAGCAAACTTTAGTAGTGGATTGGCTGAGCCCTAAATCAGCTTAAGGATCACTTTCTTGCCTGATCAGCAAGAAGGTTGATCTGATGTCTCTTTTCCATTGGTGAATGAAAGTCATATTTTAAATCCATTAGAGATTGAGAGAAGGTAACTGGACCTAGTTGAACCAGTCAAAACCACCATTCCAAACGGAAAAGGAGCTGCTTTAAGGTCCGGACCGGGTGGTCATCCCCCATGTTGTTGTAGTGATTTTCGAGGCTTCAACATGAAGTGATCCTAGGGACACTCCATCCATAAGTCCCTACTCCAAAGTGACAGTGTTGTGAGCTCATGCAAATAGGCTCTTGTCAATACCAAGCTCTGTTCTTTGACATGCTCCTTGTCAAAGACTCCTGTAGTAATGTTGCTGCAAATATGGAATACCTCCAAAGATGGAAGTGCTTCCAAGTCATACAAGGCCAAGGAGTAACCCCTTTGCACCATGAGAGTGCCCTCTTCTACTCCTAGAACATCACACAACATGTGAGAGAAAATTTTCCCTTGCTCTCTCAAGAAAAACTGAAGCAACCCAAGTGCTTGCTGCCTCCTTATGCTCCCATCATAAAACGCTTGTGATGAGGACACAATGAATGTCACATCAACATCATGCATCCATACTCCCTGCTACCCAATGATGTAAGCATACTGCCATCTCTCCTCCATTCCTATCCTCTTAGGAAGAGGACATGCCAAGTGATGGACAAACTCCTTCAAGAGGAGTCAGCGCAGCCAACCTCCTACTGCTCGGTGTCATATATCTGCAAGTATCCTCCCAGCTCCTTGCTCATCAACCACATCCACTCAACCCCGTATGGATGTCTTCTCCTTCTCTTCCCCTTGGTACTCCTCTCATGAGGGCTACCATCCTTCCAAACCAAATCTTTCTCTTTGCATCCCATGAAGGTTTGGAATGTAACCCTTTGGAGACCTTTTAGAGAATATCTCTCACCCATGATTATCTTGAATCCACAAGGATCCAATTGTGATGAAGGTAGCATCTCCTCTCCATCATGGTTTGACAATGCTGTAAATATCTCCAAGGATGTAGTGGTTGTCACATACTCCAACTCAAGGATGGTTCCATGGTCTTCCATAGGAATGTCATGGTTTGTTTCATCCTCCAAAAGTTCACACCCCAACCCCAAGGATTGTGTGCAACTCAAAAAAGGTGTATGAGGATGATGTTCCATCTCCTCCTTGAACAATTTTCACAGCGCAGTGCAATCATGTTGCTCTAAAGTAGCAGTGTGATTTGACCCTCGGTCATGTAAAAGCAAATCTCCACAACTATTAAAATAATTTTCTGCAACAATAGATTGTGGAAATTCCTTCATCTTGGTACTCCTCCCATGAGGGCTACCATCATCCCAAATCATATTTTTGCACTTCATGGGATTTTGATATGCAATCTTCCCAAGGATCAATTTGACCCCATAAGGATCCAAATAGGTGGTAGGAAAAATCCTCGCATCATGATGTGTATGGCTCAAGAGGTGTCCAATAAAATCATGAGATATGTTATCCATCCAAAGATGTCCTCCATCATCTATCTGTACCTATGAGAAGGGAAGAACCTTCTCAAACTGTTGAAGAATCTTGCACTCCATGATGTGTGGGAGTGCACCTCCACTGAAATCTCCTCGTGAGATCTCCTCCTCATGCATGGCCTTCCAAAATGAAAGAGGCATTGGATATGCTGCTAGTAGAAGTCTCTCTTTGAGCTATGGCATGCTTATTGAGAGAGTGTCATCTAGAGAGGAGAAATAGTTTCTTATCTGGAGATGTCTACTCCTCCTCACTGCTTCCTTTGAGGCTTCCTGAATGAAGCTGTCCTTTGAGAGCTCACATGAGGAATGGTTCCTATTTTCTCCATCACTTCTCTTGTGTAGCACAGTGCTATTCTGCTGCTTTAGATAAACTGCATGAAATGATGTAGAACCATCCATAGTGTTTGCTGAAATGACAAGAGATGGATTTTTAAGCATACCTTCGTGAAATTTGGAAGCTCCTTGCAGGGCTGCAAGAGTTCCCTCCCCATATGCATTGGATTCCCAAACTGTTGAAGATGAAGGCTGCTCCTCCATGGTCTCAAAAATGCTGGTACATTCCTTATCAACTAATGGTGAGGGCTCTTTCCTCATGTTGCCAAATCTTCTGATCATTCTTTGAGAAAACTCAGCAAGAGTTGAAACCCTTGCATGGCTTAGATGGCTGATCCACCAATTATTTGCCTCATCTTCAAGGTGCAGCGCTGCAATTTCTATAGCCTCTCTGTCTACTATAGTATGTAGCAGGAAGAAATCCTCTAGATTCTTCACCCAAACCTCTGCTGCACATGTGAGTGATCCATCAAATGTGGACAATAGAAATCTATTGCTTCTCATCATCCCATAGCTGTGGGGTCTTCTTTCTTCTTTCAAATGAATAAATTGTGGTAAATCTAGAGTATCCTTAAAGGCTCTAGTTTTAGCTTGGTATTCAACAAGGTACTCACTTAGAATTTCAAATTCCAAGTGTTCTTCATGCCTCATGCCTTCTTCTCTATGAGAATAGGAAGTGCATGGTCCTTCCACTTCTCCGTCTTCCATATTCTTGACCTCCTTGGAGGGGTCCTCTCTGGATCTGAAAATGAATGAGAGAAATCTTATCTTCTTCATAATCTTGATCTTATTTGGCTGATACTCACAGGCTGAGCCAGGACTATGCTTTGATACCACTGTAATATCCCAAATTGGGAACTGTCAGCAAGGCATGACTGGAAAACACATTTTCCAGAAATGGCTGCTACAAGATTTGAAACCAAGACCTGGATCCCTTATATCAATGCATCTCAGACTGAAATCCAAGAGGTGGCTCAAAATAAATCCCTCTAGGTGGGTTAAATAGGTCTCCCACACCTAGTTGTCTTCAGAAAGTGCCTGATGAAGGGACTGCAACAATGTATGAACATACCATGGAAAAACAGCTTTATTTTTATAAGCCTGAGTACATGAAGATGTAAATATAAAAGAAATTTATAATATATTAGAAAATTACACTATTCTTTTAGGAATCAATCACTCAAGCTAGGCAATGATAGCCTCAACAACACATGTACAAGGAAATGAAGAAATACTGCTACATATGAAAGGCCATGGCTATGACTGCGTATTTTATAAGAGGCACTGCTACAGAAATGTCATTAATACAAAGATATGACAATGTATGGCTCAAATAAAGTGTGGGATCAAGGCTCTAACCCCTGAAAGCAATAATACATCAATCCTTAGAAGGATTGGTAGAAATATACAAAATGGAAAAAATGTCGGAGTAGCAGGGCTGAGTAGCAGCTACAACTCTAGAAATGGATGGAGGTGGCTGTAGATGATACAAAAGCTAAATATACCTCCTCCAATGGATCTTCCAAGTGAAAGGTTGATCCTAACACTGAAGATATAACCCTCCACACAAATACTGCAACCCTCACTATAGATGCTCAATAGAAATAACGCAGTCAATGAAAGGGATTTTGTTGTAGGTGATGAACAATGGTTGGCCTGGTGCTAAAGATGATGGGAATAAACTCAAATTCTCCCTCACTGATCCTCCAAAGGAAAGGAGACTTCCTCCTCTTCAAAATAGCTCTGGAAGTGGTGTTGTGGGACCTCCACTGTAACACTTTGCAACACAACTCAGCTCTAAATAGAAACTGCGTTGTATTTGAAGGAGGATGCTTGGCCTCAAGCCTGAATGTGCATAAAATGAATATAAACTCCCTCAAGAGGCATCTCTTTAAAGGAGAAGGAATTCCTAAACAGGAATTCCTTGTGCTAAGCAGCACTGCAACTTTGTTGAACAACAGGAGAATGCACAAAGTCTAAACAGACAAAGAAATCAATAATCTTCAACATGTCCAACAATGACTACCTTGCCCTCCTTTTAAACATGTGAGATCCCTCTCACCATGGGTCCCACTCATTAGGGTTTCCTTCACCAAAGAAACCTCTTCCCATTCATACTGCGTTGTTTCTCTAAGTGTTCTCCACCTCCTATCCCAGAGCTGTTGACATGGTCAAAATTGACATTGTCCACTTGAAAATGATCCTGTTCACACATGAGGGTGTGAAAACCAGCTCCAATGATGATCTCCATTCATAATATGAGGGATTTTATTGAGATTTTTACTATGCATGGGCCTCCTTACCCATTTATTCTCCTCCTAAGTGAAATTAGAAAAAAATAATATTCCAATTTATTGTAGGAAAAATTTGTAATATTACAATATTAGAATCAATAGATTTATTCTGGGAAGCCTCAGTCTATTGTGTTCATTACCACTCACTGAATTCATAGGCTATTTCCCCTTGTATGATTTTTTTACTTAGTTCTTTGGTTGTGGAGGCACCATTGGAGAAGGGACTGACTCTGGCTCTTTTTCCTCATCATTCCGAGTTCTTAATCTCTTTTTTGATCTTAAGTCATACTTCTTATGCAGCTCTGCTTGCATAAAATCTGTGAATTGCTTATAATACTCATCCATTTCTTCCTGATCAAATGACACATCAGCTTCTGTGCATTATTCTTCACATTCCTCTTCATCTTCATCATCTTCCATATAAACAACAGATATCTGATCTTTAACTTCTTTCTGATCGTCCTCAACAAATTGTGAAGGTGCTGCTTCTATATTCAAAGGTGCTTGAACTTGATCCTGATCCCTCCTTTCTCTCTGCAAATTCTGCAAGGGTTTCTTTCTAAACTGTGGATTGAAAACTCCTCTGTTTTGTTGGGAAGGTTTCTTACTATCCAATTCTATCTTCACTAATTTATTTTACAAGTTCTTGATAAACTTTTTCATGTCATCAATCATTTGATCCTGTGATGAATCTTCATTGGCCTTACCTTTATCTTGAACTGGCTACTTTCCTTGTGTTTTTCCAGTAGCATTCATGTTTGCTTCAATCTCTAAAGAATCAATTTGGATTTTTTCAAGAGTAGCATATATTCTCTCTCTCAAAGTAAAACTAAAATCTGATACAAACGCCTCAGCAAAAAAAAATCTTGCTCCAACAGGAGGAGGCTTCATTTCTGCAGGAAAATTATTATACAATTTATTGAATATTTTAATGAAATGAGTCATATTTTCATCTGAATTTTTCTTGATAGCATTAAAATCTGTTAATGAATAACCATGATCTCTCTTTTCGCCCCATATTTGGATTAATTGTGTTTCTAATTCATCCCAATTATTAATTGAGCCATTTGGCAATCCTTTAAACCATTTTCTTGCCTCTCCATTCAGATACTGTACAAAGAGCCTCATTACTACATCAATATGTTCAACATTTAAATTTTCAGCAAAAGTGAAAAACAAAGGCAAGTGTTGTTCTGCAGTTACTTCATCTTCACCAGTAAATCTAGGAAGCAACTTAAGGTATTCCTGGGGCATTTCATTCATAGGTTGTGGAAGATTTAATGGTACATATCTATTCATCGAGAAAGAAGGGACAGGGGCTGCCATGTTTATGACTGGATTAATAGATTCTTGAGTAGGTGGGGTTTGTATACTAGTTGTAGATGTGAATGGATGGGGTGAAACAAATGAAATGGGAAGGGGTTGATGAACAATAGCAGAATAACTGGCAACTGTAATAGGCTGAGCTTCTGTAAATGTGAATGAAACATAATCAAAATGTTGTTCTTCTAACATTGGTTCTTGGAAATGAATAGGTGAGGACAAGGATTCTTGTTCTGAGAAAATGAGTTTCCAAGAAATATCCTTGGATGAAAGCTTATGGGAACTACTTCTTGGTGCAGGCAGTGTAGCATCAGGTGTAGAAAGTGTTCTTGATTTCTGACCTTTTTTAGAAACTGGCTTTTTAAGATTTGACAGAATAGGAGCTTTCTGCTAAGAGGTATCTGACCTTGTATGTGGCCTTTTATATGCCAAAATTATGAAATAAATACACAACCTATTTTTTCCTCCTCTCTGAACAACCATAGGAAATATGAATAAAACCCAGGTAAATAATTTCACTTCTTTGTCCCCGGCAACGGTGCCAAAAAATGTTGTATATTAAGAGACAATCCCTTGGCTGTATTAAGGAATCAGTGCTTAAGACATTTTTACATGTATGTCACAGAATTTTAATATCAAAGGTTTTTGCTTAATCACCTTCAGATGTTCTGTTATTAAACTCTCAAGAATCAAATGCAATAAATGCTTTACAATACCATTATTTTCTGATATCAAATGGAATAATGAGAAGAGTACGAAGGAAGGAAACCTAAATTGATATCCTGATAAAGAGTATCTATCACTTTAAACTTCAGAAGAATTACATGACAGAAGATTAGTTAAAATGAAGGAGTGCCCATTAAGGATTTTAAATCTTGTTCACATATGTAAAAAGAGACCTACAACTTCATTACTTCATTTTATTCAAGAACATAAAATACACAATGTAGACTGGAAAACATATCAATATCCAAAAATGCCAGAAAATTTATTTTCATTCATTAATTTGAAAACTGAGTACAAAATTTGTAGTATGAAGGTCCAAAACTTGGAACCCTTCTCTTTCTTGTTTATCTCCTTAAGTACAATAAAAAGCAGTTTGTAACTACTAGAACTAATCCTAACTGCTTCAACTACTTAGGACTTCATCAACTACCTATTACATGTCATAAAAAATGTCTTATTACAATTACATTCTCTTTAAAAGAGGAAAATAACATGAAACATAACTCCTAATCTATTTGCTGAATGTGAACTGATGATGTTGCTGCTACATTTCCTTGACTGACTGGTTTATCTTTCTTTGAGGTCAAGGGATCCTTTGGTAGATCTATCATCCAAGCTCTGCATTTCTTCCATATCTCAATTTTTTTCTTAGGTGAATGAACCAACTTGTGATATTCCAATCTAAAAGCAGTGATTCTGTTGAATGATGGCCTCTCTGTAAATAAAGTCTTCACTAACCAAAATAGTTGAAAATGTCTTTGAAGGAATTGATCATTGTTGCTCCTTTAAGAATTTGATTCTTTTCATGAGTATTGTCTACTTTGCTTTTTTCCAACACCACTAAGGGTTCCTAAGGATCCCATGATAAAATACTACCTCCAAGACCCCAACATAATGGTAAACCTGCTCTTGCTATTTTGTCAAATAAATTAACAAATTGGCTCACTACTTCCTTAAGCTCAATCAACTTCTTCTCTGTAGATTTCTTGCAATCATTTTTGATAATCATCTTATTAATTTCCACATCATATAAAATCTTTTCTTTAATATCATTCTCTTCCAACTCTTGATCTGTTTTGGAAACAATGAAATCAATGATTTTTCTTGCCCAAATGGCCCTATTAATCACTTTTTGCTTGTCTTCCATGACTTGTTCTTGAAAATATCTAATAATACTTCTTTCCTCTGCTACAGCAGTCAAAAAACCTCAAATTTCTTTCATTTCTACAATGATATCATTCCAGATGATATCCTTAGCCTATATTAGGGATATATTTCCCTTCTATTTTTCCTTGAGATTTTTAATCTCAGCGTTAGAATTCTAGGAATATGTTTTGTATTTAATGACTTCCCCCTCTTTGGCTTGTATTATCTTTGTTTCTATCTCTAAATCAACTTGTGCCTTTTTACGATCCCTCTCCTCCATATTCAATTCAGTAGTTAAATGATATATTTGTGCTATTGGATCTTCATTAACAGATGGAAAAACAAAAGTACAAGTATGAGATTCAATATGATTATGTAAAGATAATGTAGTTTGCTTTAATTTATTGATTTCTTCTTCCTTTTACAGGAGTTGTTGAAGAATTTTCTCTTTCTCATTTTCTACTTCTGCAACCTCTGCTGCCATGGAGTGCTCTCCTGTAGGCAATTTCAATTTCTTCTTCAACACAGAGATTTCCGACTCAGCAATTTGCAGAAGCTTTTGTACAACAGACCTGTCATTGGGATCTACCACAATCTTCACAATAATATTTTTGAGTTCTTCGTTCTGGATTGTTAAATCCTTGGAATTTTCTTTCTCTAACTTCAATTGCTTGATAACTTTTTCAAGCATGTTTTCAGCCTTGAGTGCCATTGCATTGGTTTTGGTTAAGTCATTCACAATCAACTGACTTGTTTGCATACGTATATTTACTTTGTCAAGAAATGGAATTTTCTTTACATCTACAATTAGATTCACAGTATCAAAATTATTTGATGAACCAATAGAAATATTAGAGGGATGTGAAAGGGCAATCTTAAATTGATCCTTTCCAAGATCCATTACAGTTAGCAGTCTTGTTTGCTCTGGGGCTATCTATTACTTAGCTTGAGCCTCCATGCTTGCCTTCATTTTCTGATTTCTTTCTGCAATCTGAGAAAATATTTGTTTAATTAAGGGCACTTGATCCTAAGTGCTTTCATGCCTTCTTGGTGAACCAAGGAAATTCTACTCATCTCCTAATTGTAGTGAGAAACCAGGTTGAGCATCTACATAGTCCTCACTTAGCTTTGTCCTCTTTTCAGTCCTCTATTATTCATCCTCTGAATCAATCACGGCTTATTTTCCTCTCTTATTCGACTTCTCTGCTATGATAGGAGTTTCTATATTTGAGCTCACAGAACCTGAAAAACCCTTGTTTGCCATATTTTCTACATCAGGTGTGCTTTCATGAATGAATGCTGAATACCCATTTTCAATTCTCCTATTGGAAATCACACTATGAGGGTCATAGGACCACTTCTCTCCTAACAGTAAGTGCATTTCATCTAACATCTTAGTGAATTCATCAGTTTCTTGTCCCATATTAACTATAAAAGTACCAATAGTCATTGGAAATTTAAACATATGACCTTTCTTCATAGGCAAAAAATGGATTTGATCGTCATTTAAACTTTTCCTAATAGTTAAAAATCTTGAAGCTATAAGGGCTACACCGGCTCCATAGAGTCTAATTTCAAAATAATCTTCAAAGACATACCAATCACCAAACTTACAATTCGTCCCTAGCTGCAAGAACTCTTGAGCCTTTGGCAGGAAGCATGGGGGAGATATTCCATTCAAAATTTTATATGTATGTTGTGGCTTTACAGCACCACCTCCAAAAAAGACTACCATTTCAAATTTTGGAGCCCCTTAGAGCTAAAGAAATTGTTAAGTCACTAAGTCGCAAAAGTAATCAATTCATGAAAAACACGACCTGGCGGCCAGGCCTAAGGTCGCCCAGTGCTCCAGTGTATATCCACAGCCCCGATGAAAATTCCGGCCTTGGTCTGAACGACCCCAAGTCGCCGGGTGGAGGTATGACCGCTGGGCCTTCAATCGCGGCCAGCTTTGCCATAATGAGACCACAGGGCCAACGGAGTGTCGGGCCATCGCCGAATCGCAAACTCACAAGTTGTGTGGCATCACCCGGCGACCTGCATTAATTGCCCGCACGTGCGACTTTCTATAAAAGGGAGGTCGCAGGTCGCATTTTTCACATTCAGCGATTTGTAAGGAAAACGCCTCTGACAGCTCAACTGACGAGTTTTTCTCGGGTAAGTTGCCATTTCTTCCTGATGTTTCCGTTTTAATGATTTTCTTACTAAACCCATCTCCCCTTTAGCCTTTAAATTGTCTTTTGGTCGAGCTTTCATGTTTTCTGAGGTTTTTGTAAATTATATGTTGCATGAATTGCCCAAAACCTCGATGTTTGTTGTTTCACCCCATGGCATCATCCCTTTGCCTTTGAAATCATGCCACAGCTCCCCCTGGGCCCAAAAATCTTGTAAATTCCCAAGAGAAGGCGGGCAAAAAAGTTCAAGGCCGCGCGCGCAAAACCCCCGGCAAGCCAGTCTGCGACCTGCGACCCAGCGACCTAGTCGCGAGGTCGCAGAGTCGCATTATCTCCATTTTTTGGGATTTGCGACCCTGCGACCCAGCGACCTAGTCGCTAGGTCGCTACGTCGCGTTTTCCCATTTTCCGGAGATCTGCGACCTAGCGACCTAGCGACCCAGCGACCCCAGGTCGCAAGGTCACAAGGTCGCGCCCGGGCCCTGTTTGTGCGATCCGCGACCCAGCGACTCAGCAGTCCAGTTTTGCATTAACGCAGCTAGATTTCATCACTAAATTGTAACTGGTTTTTATCACCATGTCGTTCTTATCGTGGGACTCCTTTCTGAATTTGACAGGTGAAACTCAAGAAGACATAGAGTGCATACCTGTGCTCTCAGATTCTAGTGACATGGTGCCCCCGCTATCTCGGAGGAAGGACAAGAAAATAGTGGAAGAGATTGATGAGCTGGAGGTGATGTCCCCGCCCCCAATATACCGAGATACACTATGTACTTTTTCAAAAGACGACAACATGAGATGGTACCAGATCTATCATGAGTTCGCCACACTGGAAGAAGAATTTCCAGAAGATCACCCAGACCGAGAAGTATACTTGGCGGTAAAGAGGTCCAAACTACATCTGGCAGGGGCGCATCCAGCCATATTCCCATGTCCAGAAATCATAGATTGGATCATACAAAAGACAGACCCCGAGAAGTTTGTGATTAGGGATCACCAAGGCAGAGCTTTTGCTACACTAGTAGGCTCGGATGCACACATTTATTACTCACTGCCTCGCCCAAACGAGCATTTCTCTCCAGAATGGGTTGTTGCTCACGCCGTTCCGATAGTTGATACTATTAAACAATGGTGGGAGGAGCCCGAGAAGTTCAAGGTGAAAAAGAACCAGGAATACCCAGTGGCGAGCCTAAGGAAGGTTTACAAATTGGTTGCCGCCATGCTCTGCAGACTTTACGGGCGCCCAGATTGCTCCACCTTCAGCGGCAGTTGGGCTACTATCATGGAGTATGTGACAACACATGGCACCCATTTCAACTGGGCCGGCATACTGATGACGTCGATGCAGACCAACTTGAACTCGGCATTGGCCCCGGAAGAAGGAATGCCTGCTGAATTTTACATGGCCTCGTACCTACTAGACGCGGTTTGCGCCCGGGTAGATTTTGATGGATGGGAGCACAACTGGGACTCCGAGAACACGCGCGCAATTCATCTACAACTCAAGGTATTTTGGGAGTCCAAATACAAACAGGATATAGATCAGATTTCCCAAATATTTGTTCCCGCTCTGTACAGACATTTATTTGGCCAAGACGCCCCTTGCATGTCATGGCGGGCCAAGGAGACTCTGGGTAAAGTGGCGCACTGGTTCCCTTTCCCTGGGTACACCTGCATCCGAGTTTTTGGAACTTACAAGGCGCCACATGTTATGCCTCGCTTCGTGACAGACAAAATGCTTATTCAGGAGGTGTGCTTTCAAATGTCACACGGATTCTCCAGCATCCTGTCTAAGGGAAAAAAGAAGCCATGGCCCACGCTACCCCTCACCATTGGTGCATTCACAGTTAAAGACTTCAGGGAAGTAAAAGCAGAAGCAGAAGCAATGAGAAGTTATCAGCTCGGGGCGCTTGAACACCGAACATATGACCCAGAGAAAATAGTCCCTGAACACTGCCGGAGAGCCAATTTCAAGTGGACTTATCAGCATCTTGAGCGCCCAACGGAAGATGAGAGGAGAAACTGGTATAATGCTGAAAGACAACTTGCTCCGGGAACTGGCGTGGTCCAGGAAGACCCAGATGATCAGAGCTTAGAGGACAGAAGTCGCCAGTTAGGAGGTGCCTCTTCATCTGTACTCAAGAAATCTCGAACCAACATAGGGCCAATTCCATCCATCAAACAAAAGGAAGCAGAGGCAAAAGCCCAGCAAGAAAGGGAGAAAAAGCTAAAAGAAGATGAGGAGGCGCGCCAAAAGAGTGCAACAGCAACACAAAAGAAGAAGCTGGCCAAAGAGGCCAGGAAAGAAAAAGAACACAAGGAGGCACAAGCTGCAGCGGAACGGGCACTTAAGGCAGAGTTGGACAAGGCAGAGGCTGAATGCCAAAAGAAAGCCGAACAGGTTGCTGTAGCTGAACAGAAGAAGAGGGCCGAAATAGAAGCAGCAGCAGAAGCTGAACGGCGGAGGAAGGAAGAAGAAGAGAAGAACACAGAGGAAAGGGAGGATGACATGCTAGACGATCTTGAGGTAACTCCTCTCGACATACCTCTGGGCCGTACAAAACTCTCTGATTTTAGATCGCCCCAGAGACAGGAAGAAGATGTGGTCGACCTGACCAGACTCACATTTGATCAGTTTTCGTTCAAAATCCGTCAAGAGAAGAGGAGATCGTTGGCAAAAAGTCCCTCTGCATCATCCGCAGTGTCAACAGGCAAGGATATAGTTTTGGATACCAGGACTAATCCGGTAATGATAGCATCAGCAGGTACTGCCTTCGCTGCGGCTACGGAAGAGAATGTAACCCGGATGAGTAGAGAAATAGTATCTCTACAAAACAGACTGCACGCAGCTAAGCAACGCGAAAAGATAACAGAGCAGGAGAAAGCAGAATTGCAAGCAGAAGTCCAGCAACTTCGAAACCAAGCTCTACCAGCAAATGAAGTCTCGCTTGCCATTTTCAAGGAGTGTGAGGTGTTGGAAGTGACTATGAGACAGGTATATGGTGAAATGTTCACCATCAAACAAACAGTCGCTCCTCTGGCAAGAGCACGAACGGAAACCAGGCAAAGACAAGAGCAGCTCAGAGAGGCTTCACAGGCTTTAGACAGGATGACGGGTTGGACAATACAGTACCCTCAGGCACCTGAAAATTTGCCTAAGAGGGACTGGATTCACACGCAGGATGCAAAGGTACAACTCCGCATGGCGATGCAATCTGGAGACAAATTGTCTAAAGACCTGGACAAAGTAATGTCCTCGTACAACCACCTGATTATTGGTATCGACTCAATGCATACGTTGCATCACATTCCATCGCTTGGAGCATTAGAAGAAGAGAAAACCTGGGAACAAGTAGACCAGGACATCCAATCGTTTTTGCAACCCATCAAGCAAGCCGCAGCTGATCCAGAGCCCTCGGCATCTCAAGAGCATCTTAGTCAATTCATCGCCACTCCAGTGCGGATTTATACCAAGCTTGCATCGCTTTCAAATCAGATCGGACAGAAAAGGGAGACCTTAGTACCAAACGCTTTGGAATGTGTGCATAGGTTGAAGGAAGAGGTACCTCTGGTGTCCCCCATAGCGGCAGAACACCAGGCATGGCAGGATTTCCTCAAAGAGCAACAGGTTGACATCCCTGACATTAACATTTCGCGTCCCGGCAGCAGCAGGTCCTGAGCAGCAAGTAGAGCTAGGTCGCAAGTCGCACCAACAGGACAGGTCGCAGGTCGCATCTCCTACCTAGGTCGTAGGTCGCATCACCTGCCCAGGTCGCAGAAGGAGTGGGTCGCAAGGTAATCCAAAGGTCAAGAAGGCGAACAGTCAAGGAAACCCAACGGACAGTTTTGGCATTATAAATACTCCTACGGGACATTGTATAGGGGCTTTTCTTTTTGGAGACTCAAGGGTTACATTGCATTGTACTTGAAGATCACATTCTTAGACATGAATAGGAATACTTGTTAAATCCCCTTTGTCGGATGATGTATTTTGGCTGGGACAGCACTGTGTGTATTCTTTGAACAGTTTCAGAACATCTTGTGATTAATGAAACTGCATTTTCTGCAATATCATTTATGCTTCATGTTTACCAGTGTTTGTGTGAATGATGTTCAGTTGTTTTATTGCTTTCTAAATGAATGTTAATACCTTTGTCTATTAGCATTTCATTTTATCTTTCAGGAAAGTAACAAGGATCTCGCCATTGAGAATTGTTTCTTCTGTGGTCGGATACCTTGCAAGCATTACCCCAAAGACGTGCCGTTAACTGCATTTCTTCGGGCGTATATGTTTTATTTATTCTCTTGCTACACATAGTGTTGTGAACATGTTTAATACCTCAATCATGTATTTCGTATCTTATGAATAAGTGTGTGCCCGCAGATTCAATCAGGTTCTTGGTGGGAAGAAGCGTCAACGGTAACTAGGACCCACACGGATGGGATCCCTACTCAAACGGTTTAAGTTAAATTAGGACTTTTTACGGGAGATCCCTATTGTTGGCGGGACAAATTTTCCGTCAACAGTATGTGTAGACATAAAATGACTTGCAAAGTAAAACAAACATTATAATTTTGTTCTTCCCTTCATTTCATCAAATACCATGACACCTCCTTCTTATTCATATCCATTATATTTAACCCACATGATTATTCTTAATTTTGATATAAGCGGGTAATTCTTCATTTCAAAACGGAGATAAAAGACTCGTCGGTGATAAACTCATGTTGAAATTGTGACTTCTTGCCAACTAAGAGGGGATATCCGTACTACTCCTGGCTTCATCATTAAGGCGGAACATTCCCAAATAATTTTTCTATTATACTATCGTCATATTTTCTCAAAATGCTGAAATGCACCTTAGAAAAGCTTCCAGATTATTCATCAATAGCATCCATAGGGAATTCTTTACTATCAGTGCAAAGTGCTATGTTTGGCTTGAAGGAGAAAAGATGAATTGGTTGAAGTCTTGACCTGCAAGACTATGTAATGTGCCATCAATGAATCATAAAGTGAATTGCAAATATGACTCTAACTCGGGGTAAATCTAACGGAAAATTAGTTGGGCTGAGACTTGCAGAACATTTTCTTCTTGACAATTCATTACAAAACACTTTCCTGGATACATGATAGACACTAGCCAATACACAAATTTGGGAAAAAGGTGTGTTCTTGGAATGAATGCAGACAATACACCAGTGTTAACCATGGCGGTGTAAATTGGAGAAGCTTTCTTGTTTAAACAGACCTGTTGATAAAATGAAAGGTGGTCTAAAGAACAAACAATATCTTGGATGTCCCTCTCAGTGTCCATGAGAGGAATGTGAGTGGAAGAACCTGAAAGGGATGGATTCTTGACCATAATTTAGCTTGTTGAGATTCAACAAGATGATGATCTTAGTGAAAATTATGCATGTAATATCCCAAAATAGGGAAAATCTACAATAATGGGAATATCTTAAGATATTCCAAAATTGGAGCTACAACAATCCATGAAAATAATAATGAAAGAGCAATATAAATCAACTCATAAACGTGGGAGACCAAAATGGAGACATTAATCCATGTATTATATCAAAAAATCCATACAGAACAATGAGGCCTTGATCATACACAATGAAGGAACAAGCCTCCCATAAGAAATCACTCTACAAATGAACTGTTGTCACAATACAAGAATGCCAGAGACTACTACAATGCAGTTAAAAACACACTACTACAGAAAAATTATGTACAAAATATGTAGGGCTGTTATAAGCCTCTAAATATATGTTCAATACATATCTATGCTCAATACCAACTCCTACAAGGAACCCGGGAAGGGGTTTTCAGAAATACACACTATACAAGATGGGATCTCAAGCCCAATGGCTGAAGATACACTAAAACTGAATAAAAAGATTGTAGAAGACTGAATTATGATATATTTTAAGTATACCCCCTCAAAGGTCTCCTCCCATGAAAGGATGAACCCCTCAATCACAAGGAAACACTGCAAAGGAACCACCAGAACTCCTATTGAAGCTGCCTTAAAAAATAACACATTCCCTGGCTGGAATAGTGTTGGAAATGATGAGAAATGTATGGCCTGATGCCAAATATCTGAAATTTTCCCAAGGACTCCCCAAATAGATCTCCCAAGAGAAGGAAACCTTCCTCCTATGAGAAAAATAGCTCAGAAAGTGGGGTTCTAACCCCTCCACTACTGCACCCTGCAACACAGCACAATAAACTATAGAAACTGTGTTGATGAAGAAGTTGTAGCTTGGCCTGAAAACCTAAATGTGGAAATGAATACAATACTCTTTCAAGAGGCCCCTCAAGGAAAGTGGTGGGATTACCGCTCATGAACACCTGGTGCTAAACATCACAACTACCCTGCTAAACAGCAAGAGGAAGCAATAATCTAAGCAAACCAATCTCAAAATAATTTGAAACATAAGCTCAAATGGCTGCCATCCTTTTTCTTAAATAGAATGTGAGCTTGCTTACCGTTGGCCCCACTCAATTATGTCATTTACTCCATGATATCCATCTCCCTCCAAAACTACGTTATTCTCTAATTGATCTCCACTCCTCCTTATCAGCGTTGTTGACTTGGTCAAATTTGACTGAATCAACATGATCCAAACCCTGTTCATACTTGGAGGAGCTTTATTTAGCTTCTACAAAGGTCTCCTTTCACACTTGAAGTGTTTTTATTGCTTCTCAAGAGACTTATGGGCCTCCCCAACCATCTATTTATCGACCTAGTGATAAAACAACTATAATATTCCATTTAGCTTGGAGGTTAAATTTTTGGAATATTGCAGTCCTCCCCTCCAAAATGTTGCTTCTCCTCAAGCAATTGTATAAGGAGAGAAAAATTCCTCCCCTCCTCCTCTTGTGGCCTCCTCATCAATATTCCCCACCACTGCTCAACATAATCTGGAATAAATCTTCCCTCCAATGTTCCCTCTCAAGTATGCAAAACCACATGGTTCACATCATCAAAAGGTGGAAGGTGTAAGTGGAAAACTTCTTGCTGTCCAATGGCCTCCTCAAGGTAGGAGTGATGAAAAACATGGGGAATTTCATTACCAATGAGTGACTCCCACACCCATGCTATCATCCAAATGAAATGAGCCATTCTAGGTAGCTCATTAAAGAAATATCAATCCCTAATTTATGCAATGAATTGGGGCTGCATGGAGAGATCAGATTTTTCCATCCGAGTTTTTTATCTCTCCACTTATGGTAAGTATGGGGATATTTCTGATCTTGGGCTGAAATTTTGTGGCCTCCAAGAATGGCCCAAGTTACCCCATAATATAAATCAGCCATGAAGTGCCTCCTCCAAGAATGCAAGTACTTCAAATGGCTCCTCCCATATGAAGACAAGAGGTGTGATGTGGCATTCATGGTTTGCCCATTTCTTCTCCTGAAACATAAAACATGAATATTAGGGAGAATCATACTCCCAATGGGCATCTCCAACATGAATAGTAGGGAGAATCATACTCCCAATGGGCATCTCCAACTCATATTCCACTCTCCAAACAAAGCTCCCCATGAATATAAAAATATTAGCAATAAATGGAAGCAAAAACCAATGAAAACAAGTTGTCATATGACAACCAGAAAGTGGATCAAGGTTCCACACATGGAACCAGTGTAGGGCATCTCTTGCCTGCCTAAAAAAAATGACTAACAAGTGCTTTCCCAACCACTTTTTTGCTACCACATTCATCCTACAAGATAGGATCATGAAAGTAAGATGTGGTGCCAATGGGTCACACCAAGAATCATGTGGCTTCCCCCACAAAGCACTAAAAGGATAACCAGTACCAATGCTACATTTGGCCTCAAGTACATCATAATATAATTTATAAGAAGGAATGACCCTCCTTAATACAACATGCTGCTCATAAGAAGTAAAGAAGTACAAATTATAATGCAAAATTGTACCTTCTCCACCATGTACTTCGGTCCTTGAGCTGAAATGGCTCAACTGGAAATTCTCCCTCACTCCCAATGAGTAGGGAAGTGGTTGTGCCAGCCTCTCCATCACCATCTGGGCTATGCATCTCTCCATATGCTGATGAGTATCCTATTGGATGCCCTCCCAAGTGAACCCCTCCATTAATAAATGAAATGCATCAAGGTGCATGGAAAGAAAGTCCACATGTGCTGCATGTAGTAGCTTCCTCTTGAGCTCAGAAACTCTATTTAAGAAGACTCTCCCATAATAATAGATTACCTCACCAACCACCATGTATCTATCATCTCCATCCGGGTCATCAAGTAACATGCAAGCACCAAGATCCTTGGAGTACTCTACCAAAAGTTGAGACCTCCAATATGGATCAATCCTCCTAAGAGATAATGTTGATGATCTGCAATGTGAAGCTCCCCAAATGCTATTGTATTTTCCTTTGACATACCTCATGCCAAATTCATCCTATAAAGTGCTACCATGCCCATCATGCTACTGCTCATGCTAAAAAAGTAGTGATCTTTGGAAGTTGGCCTCCCATGAGAAGCTCCCATCCAGGAAGAATCTCCCAATATTGGCCAATGAAAGCATGAGTGGCCTCCATATACTCCAATGTATGGAGGATTCCTTCCTCAAAGGAAGTACCCTCTATTTCTTTAAATCCATGGAGCAGCTCCCTTGCTCCTTTTCATGAAAAGTGCATATCTCCATCTTGTAGCAACCTGTCAGTGCACTATGTGTAGTGAGAGTGGGTAATGTTGAAAATGGGAGAATGTCTCCCTCCTCCTTGAGTCTATCCCCAACTCTCTGTGCTGTACTAGACCCCTCCAAAGTATCCACCCCTTTGGGATCTAAGAGTGGTGAACCAACTGACAAGATGTCTCTCACCAACTCTAGATATGGTGGCCTCCCAGGTGGAATGCCCGCATGCATTGAGACATCAAAATTTGAAGTGGATTGTATATATGAGTGGATTTATTTGTCCCTCCCTTCACTCTGCAATATAGTCTCCTTATTTTGTGTAGAAACCTCCTAAAATAGATAAGGGTTAATTCTCATCATCCCTTGATGTTGATCCTTCTCTTCCTCCATCTCACAATCCACAAAAACTGATGCATTCTGCTCCAGAATTGTGCTTTGGTTCCCACATGTTAGATCATTTGGAACTCCTTGCAAAGACACAAGAGCTCCTCCAATGAAAGCAATGGCTCCCTTCCAATCTCCATGTGGTGAT
Organism: Pinus albicaulis; assembly: GCA_034641835.2. Taxonomy (NCBI): domain Eukaryota; kingdom Viridiplantae; phylum Streptophyta; class Pinopsida; order Pinales; family Pinaceae; genus Pinus; species Pinus albicaulis. The sequence goes on from JAXQQM020067719.1 coordinate 32,419, forward strand.
GGATCTTCTCCCAATAGTACAGTGTTGTTAGCTCTTCTCTACTCATCCTCTTCATCAATATGTGAGATTGCCTCATCATTAATGAGAGACCTTGATCTTGGTCTTCCCTTGAAGGAGGTTTCTCCATGTCTTCATCAATAGAAGAGGGTTCTTCAAAAGGTGGGGATCTTGCCCTTGTCAAGGTACCATGCATGTTTTCATCCCCTTCATCTGAAATATGGGGTGGAGTTGGCAAGATAGATCTCTCCATGTCATGCAAAGGTTTTAAGTTTTTGTGTTCCACAAGAGATGTTTTACAATGTTTAATGTCAAAAAATTTCACCAATTCCTTAGTGAACCTAGCATAAGTGTTTACATTTTCATGATAAAATGAAGAAGAATTATTAAACCACCAATTATGGGCCATGCCTTTGAGGTGTAACACTTCTAATCTAATGGCCTCCCTTTCTGAAACTTGGTGTAACTGAAAATAGGAATCTAGCTCCTCCACCCAAGCTTTGGCTATGCACTTTGCTGATCCATCAAAGTTAGATAGAAAAATTCTACCTCTCTTGCATATATGATGGTTGCTATATCTTCTACCTTCCTTGAGTTTTCAAAACCCTTGGAATTCCAAGTGCTCTTTGAATCTCCATGATTGAGACTCATACTCCTGAAGATAGACAGTCAAGGTCTCCTCCCTTGGTGCATCTCCTTCCTCCATCCTTCTTGCAGTGAATGTGGGAAATAGACTACATTTCAGATCTACATGTGTGACTGAATGCTCACACCCATCATATGAATAAATAGGGCTTGCTTCACCTTCAAACCCTCTTGGAATTTTCCTACACTCCTCCCTTTTCATCTCCTTGAGATCTTCTTTGATAATTTTCATAGTTTGGAAAAGAAGCTAGGAGATCCTCTCTTCGTTCATTTCTCCAAATAATGGAATCTTCTATTTGTTCCTTCTATACATATATTCTTCTCATTCTCCTCTTGATATAATAATGGCTGAGATTCACAGGCTGAGCCAAGATTATGCTTTGATACCACTGTAATATCCCAAAATAGGGAAAATCTACAATAATGGGAATATCTTAAGATATTCCAAAATTGGAGCTACAAAAATCCATGAAAATAATAATTAAAGAGAAGTATAAATCATCTCATAAACATGGGAGACCAAAATGGAGACATTAATCCATGTATTATATTATAAAATCCATACATAACAATGAGGCCTTGATCATACACAATGAAGGAACAAGCCTCCCATAAGAAATTACTCTACAAATGAACTGCTATCACAATACAAGAATTCTGGAGACTGCTATAGTGCAGTTAAAAACACACTACTACAAAAAAATTATGTACAAAATATTTAGGGTTGTTATAAGCCTCAAAAGATATGCTCAATACCAACTCCTACAAGGAACTCGGAAAGGGGTTTTCAGAAATAAACTCTATACAAGATGGGATCTCAAACCTAATGGTTGAAGATACACTGAAATTGAAGAAAAAGAGTGTATAAGGCTGAAGTATGATAGATATGAAGTATACCCCCTCAAAGGTCTCCTCCCATGAAAGGATTAACCCCTCAATCACAAGGAAACACTACAAAGGAATCACCAAAAATCCCGCTGAAGCTACCTTAAAAAATAACGCATTCCTTGGCTAGAACAATGATAGAAATGATGAGAAATGTAGGTCCTAATACTAAATATCTTAAATGTGCCCAAGGACTCCCCAAATAGATCTCCCAAGAGAAGGAAACCTTCGTCCTATGAGAAAATAGCTCAGAAAGTGGGGTTCTAACCCCTCCACTACTGCACCCTGCAACACAACATAATAAGCTGCAGAAACTGTGCTAATGAAGAAGTTGTAGCTTGGCCTAAAAACCTAAATGTGGAAATGAATACGATACTTTTCCAAGAGGCCCCTCAAGGAAAGAGGTGGGATTCTCGCTCGAGAACACTTGGTGCTAAACAGCACGGATACCCTGCTAAACAACAAGAGAAAGCAATAATCTAAGCAGAACAATCTCAAAATAATCTGAAACATAAGATCAAATGGCTGTCATCCTCTTTATTAAATAGAATGTGAGCTTGCTTGCCCTTGACCCCACTTAATTATGTCATTTCCTCCATGAGATCCATCTCCCTCTAAAACTGCATTATTCTCTAATTGATCTCCACTCCTCCTTATCAGCATTGTTGACTTGGTCAAGTTTGACTGAATCAACATGATTCAAACCTTGTTCACACTTGGAGGAGCTTTATTTAGCTACTACAAAGGTCTCCTTTCATACTTGAAGTGTTCTTATTGCTGCTCAAGAGACTTATGGGCCTCCCCACCCATTTATTTACCGACCAAGTGATAAAACAACTATAATATTCCATTTAGCTTGGAGGCGAAATTTTTGGAATATTACAAAGCACCTTCACTAAGTGGGACTCACAGGCTATTTTTAGGTGTATTTATATTCTTAGACATGGTGAGAATTTTCTATAAGTTGTAGGATGCTATTTGTAGATGGTCGGTCAAATGTGTAAAATAGATGAAATTCTAGTTTTAGAATATTGGGTGAAGTCTATTTATAGATCGTCGCTCTAAAAATAGGTGCATGTCGATTATTATTAACCCTTAATAATAATCTGACGATAGACATCAACTTATTCTCTTGGAGCACTTTCTTTCAGTGAACAGATTTGGAAAATCAGTGGGTTGAAGGAATTACGCAATTCCTAGGGTTATTGGTGGCTCATGCATGAAGGACTCAGTTAGAACTGAAGTGGAAAAGTTATGATAGAGTTGGAAGAGTACCTATAGGATTTTTTATTTAGTTTAACTTAGTTAAGTGAGTCAAACTTAGTTGAGCTAGTTGTATCTAGTCTAACTGAAAGATACACTAGTGAGAGTTAAGTGAATTAATTAGTTAATTAATTCACAACTAATAACTCACTAACAATTGAACAAATACAAGAATTAACTACTTGCATGTCAGTTCTAGTGGAGACCCGATGGAGAGATAGCTGAAAGGGTGAGATGGACTATCCGTTGTGACTATAGTGATGCATTCAATGCATCTAACAAACATTGAAGTTTCCAATGAGGATTCACAGTCAAGGAAAGGCCAATTCGAATTCATTTAGGGGTCTTTTTCAGCAGGGATTGTGCAGTGGAGGCAGGCCATCAGGAGGCAAGAAATTGGTGCATATATATGCAAATTTCTACATGACAGTGTGTAATGATTGTTGATTTTACTGAGAGCTTGATGTACAAAGCTTTGTATGAGATTATTACATGATTCCATTGATATACATAATATATGATAGTTCGGGTTTTTAGCTTTAAGTTTTCCTGTTAAACAACTGTGTTATGTGCGATTGAATTTATTCACATGTGTTTATAATTAACTTTTAAATTTCCGCAAGTTTAACAATGGAAGGATTATGTATTTAGCAAGAAGATAAATATTGTTAGATCAGGAGAATCTGGTAATACATCAGTATTAATAAATTTCTACATAGCTTGGGGTGATAAACAATCAATAGGGTGGTAGACAACAGAGACAGACACAACGCAGACAAAACCTCAAATAAAAACTAACAATAATAACCTTACAAAAATGAGAATCCATATTAAATAGGTGGCACAGGCTTTAAGATTTAAATTCTAAAAAGAAGCACCAAGAGACCGTTAAAAATACCCCGATGTGGATGATAACTGTCACCTACTGGTTTCTTACATCATTGCTGGAGTCTCAAGGTACGGAGAGCTCTTCAGGTTCATGCCCCTATAGTGAATCTTGACCGTTGATCTGGATCATCCCCGCAGTCAACAGGGTCAACTGCGGAGGCACCCTCCTTGTTAACCCGTGCGATGAAAGTGCCCGCAGGTTGACACTTTTGTTCCTTGTCTGATAAATCATCAGATCTTGCTCCATAATATGCTTGCTTTTTACTCTGTGTGCTGGGACCCACTTCCAAAAAGGTTTAAAGTATTAAAATTTAAACTTAATGTAATGAATATTACATTTTTATGCTAAAGTACGTGAAACTTTATACTTTAAAATATATTTTGATAATTTTCTATTTTTTATTTTTATTTTTGAAAATTAAAAATAAAGGATATTGCAAATGAGCCACAACAACATGCATGATACTTGATGACCAGCTACATGAAGATGGTTATTCAGTCCAAGAAGGAGTCATCTACTATCATGGTAGGATCTTCTTATCTAGAGCCTCCAAGCTCAATGAGAAGTTGCTACAAAGGGCCTATGAAGAGTTATTTTTCAGCCATACTTATTTCATGTGTTAGTCATCAGTAATTTTCACCTGTTCTAGATGACTAAATGTTTTGTCCCAGATTTATAGAGACAAAATTCAAGAATCATGTGAGTTCTAGAAATCCCCTCAAAGAGAAATTTTTCCACTATCCCTCCGATCTGTTCAAGCATCACCAATCTATCATCTTGATAAAACCCCTTCTTGGACTGATGTCCCTCAATCTATCCATGATTTTTACCTCTGTCTACAACACTCTACCTTTGTTACCCAAGCCTTCTAATTTCATAATTTTTTTCGCCAAGTAAACCAAGCTTTCTCTCCTACTCACCAAATGCCTCAAGCAATGGTGGTCTCAAATTTCTTTCTAGAAAGCCCTTCAAAGAAAAAGAAGATTTCTAGTTGTCTAGGATGGTGGTGCATAAGTAGAGTGTCAAAACCCTGTATATTCATTCAAAACCCTGATTCAAGCTTTCAGTCGAAAACTTATTCTAAGACCTTACAAAAGAGTCAATTAGGTTTTCACTAGGTCATGCACTATCATGATTCTCATTCCATTATATCCACAGGAATTGAAAGGTGAATTCAAGAGAGCACAAATTTAAGGTTTATCATTGTCTAGAGAGCACCAAAGAAACTCTAAAGATATCCTCCTGATCCAACATTAGGTCTACAAAAGAATAATCTATCATATCCAAGCATTTCTGCAGGAATGCCTTGTAATTTGGTCTACAGAAGAAAAAGGGCAAGGAAGGACACCTAAAGGAGTTCATAAAGGCATTTTCAATTGATAAAAAGGTACAAAAAGTTGAAATCTATAGGAAATATCATGATCTCATGACAAGTATAGTAAAGTATTGTCCATCAAAAAATTTGTGCAAATCTCAAACATTTAGTGGCACATAAGCAACAATGCTCAAACAATTAAAGAGATCATTGAAAGGATGTTTTGCCTCAAGAATGAAGTTAGTATAGGGATAGCTGCCCTTTGCCTACATCCCTACAAAAGAGACCAACAAGCTATCAAATAAGAACCTAAGGTGAGATGAGGTAAAAATGAGGATCAATACAAGAAGCCCATTTATAACAATGAGAAAAGTAGTAGGTCTGTGTTTATTGGGAATATAAATATATGACTGATTTGACCAAACAGTGGAAAAATTCTTGGGTTACAAAAGCTAAATAATTTCTCCAAACATCAAAATAACCATTGAAGACTTTGATAGGCATAATTAATGAGTTAAATGCATGTTTTCATTGAGGACCTTGAGAGCAGCCTAGTTTTCTTTTCTTAGTATCCTTGAAGGCTCAAAAATTGGGAGAATAAACAAAATGGTCAAAATAAGTGACATGGAAGCCTCCTTCATCACAGCAGAGGGTTTCAAAGGAATTTCTAAACTATCTTCTAAGATTGGGAAAAAAATACACCAGCTCCACTTGATCAAAAGGAAAATCAAGAGGTCTAAAGATTTCCAAAGAAAGGGATATTGAGACACTGTGTGCCATTTCACTGACAGAAACAAAGCATTAACTCAAGAATATATTTTCTCACAAATAAAAAATCAAAGGCATGTTCAAAAGGTATAGAAGAGAAAACATAGTTTCACATCACCCAAACAAAAGATTTTGACAAGTAGGGATCATTTTGGATCTAACCAACTGTCCAAGTGAAAAAAGAGACTGTGGTTAAAAAGAGATGTAAAGGACATTTAGAATTAGCTCCAAAAGGCATTAGAAAAATGGAAAAGGTGCAAAAAGAAAAAAGGGTCGAAAGGGAACCTTAGAGATGTGGGTTTTAATATTAATTCTTTCAAAAAGGAGATATAAAACACCACAACATAATGTTCACTCGCTCATTCGATCATTTCCAAAACACTGTGAGGTTTCAAGTTTTCTGCTAGAATCCTCGAGCAAAAAATCCAGCGTGTTGTGTTCCTATAGGAGGGTGTTGTGCTCCTGTAGTGGCTTCCCATGTTTTTTCCTTTTGAGTGCTACGCACCTATAGGTTGGTGATGCACTCTTGCAGCCCCGCTCGATGTGCAGGAGAAGGCTCGAAAAAACGTGCAAAGGAAGGCCTGAATAAATGTACAGCCTTGCCCAAGGGCATTGCGCTCCTGCCATAGTAGCCAACCACCCAACACACAACACGTTGATGCACTTTTTTTGATGGCATGAAACCTTCCTGGCACGCAGGAGTGAGGGCTTGAGACCGCAGTCATAGCACCCAAACCAATGGTGCTGCGCTCTGGCCACTACATCCATACTTCTGTCCGATGCCGCATGCAGAGCTGCCCATGGTGCTGCACTCCACCCACTGTCCAAACACTGCACAACTCTGTGTTCAGTGATCGGAGCTGCCCAGGCACCTAGGTGCTACGCTCCTACCATGGGTTTCACCCCTCTACCGAGACACTATGCTCCTGCCACAAAAGTGCAGCACTACACAAAAGGATAGTCAGCATCACTCGACTCGCTCACAAGCCTTGGAGGGAAGCCAAATAGGTTTTAAACTATAAGAATTGAAGAACTAATAGCCTCCCCTTCTATTCTTTCCTATTTCCAAGGGTTAGGGTGCTATAAGTTCTATAACAAAGTGCAAGAGATCAAAAGCCACCCTCAGTTGACCAAGTTATTTTCCTTAAGACTTCAGAGGCATAAAGTACATCTGGTAGGGGTAAGATTTGAGTTGACCACCAGTGCCATCTCTAAGGCCACTGGAATTCCTTGCATAGGAGAAAGGTGGTTTAAACAGAAGCATCTTGACTTAAGCCATTATCATCCATTCTTAAAATCTATTTATCTAGCTGACTGTAAAACCATTTTCCCTTTTTCTCATCTATTGGACAGATATGCCATCCTCATGAGGATTATCATGAAGTACTTCACCTGTGAGGGTAGGTTCTCCAGAGTCTACTCCTATCATGTAATACTCCTCATGCATTTCACCAGAACCAAGCTACTGCACATTCCCTACTACCTTTGTAAAATTATTGAGAAAATGTCTTCCATCATGCAAAAGAGGCCTCCATCCCAACAAATTTCAAGCCTCTTTCATCATTCCCTCATCAAATTAATTGTCTCATACCAACTAGAAGAACAAGGCATTCCCTGGGAGGTTTTTATCACCCATGATGATTTCACAACTCCACAGCCCATACCTCCACAAATTATGCCATCATCTTCTCAAAATATTCCTCACACACCTCCATCACCCTCCCCTAACCTTGGTTCATCTTCTCCACATGAATCATTCCCTCAAACAGACCCTCCTCATTTTCTTTCCCCTGAGAGATCTGAACATGAAGAAAGTAGTGATGATCATGAAGAAATTAGTGGTGATCATGAAGAACACAGTAAGGGAGAGAGTGTGATCATGAAGAAAGCGGTGATGATCATGAAGAAAACAGTAAGGGATAGAGTGATGATCATGAAGAAAAAAATGTTGGAAAGAATGGTGAAGATGAAGAAAGAAGTGAAGAAGAAGAAGATGTCAAAGAGGGAGATGGCCAAGAAGAGAACAATGATGGAAGTAATAAGGATGAGTATGTGGATGAAGAAGAAAACAGAGGTAAAAATAGTGATGCAAGTGATGAGCAAAAAAGTCAAGACAATGGGTCCCATGGTGAAAAATATGACTCTAAAGACACACAATGAGAGGAATCTTTTCAAGAAGAAAACAGTGAGAAAGAAAATAGAGTTCAAACAATTGAGTCCCATGATGAGCTAAAAAGCAAAAACAATGGGTCTGAAAGTGAAGAAAATGACACTGAGGGTACAAACACAGGCAATGGAGAGGAGACATATGAAAGCAATGGTGAAAACAAGAATGACAGTGACAAGAATGGCACAGGCAGCCAAGAAACAAGGTTTAAAGTTGTTTTCAATAGGTAAGGAAATGATGACAAAGGGCCAAGTAATGAATAAAATAAGCAGGGAAGTGAAGAAGAAAACAGTCAAAGGTACCCATTTAATGAAGAAATAAATGACTCCTACAATGATGGGAAGACCAATGAAGGTGCCCAAAGCAGTGACCCCACAAACAGTACTAACAGTGATACAAAAGATGATATGACAGTGAATATAGTGGGCCAAAATATGAAAAGGAGGACAATCATGAAAGTTAAGAAATGCCAAAATTAGGCGCCTCTAACATTGCAAAAACAGAGCATGGAAGTGTTGAAGGTTTTGGCAGCAAGGAAAGAATGAAAGAGGTTGAGGATTTTTATCAAAAAGACAGCCAAGAGCAAGGTAAGAAGGACACTCACACAGAAATCATCCATGAAGAAGAAAACAGTCCTAAGCTCCTTAGTGATCAAACTTTGAAAGTAAAACCTATGGCACCTTTCACCATCACCTATCAAAGAGGAAGGAGGCATGTGTTTGCTGCCTCCAAAAGGCAAGGGGCCATGCACTCCTCCTCAACTCAAATGAAGGACAAAGGTAAACAATAATTGAAGAAGGAGGAAGAAAATCATGAGGAAGAAAGAGAATTTGAACTCATTCACATAGACAGTGATGAGGAAAATGAGACAAGGATAGTCAATTCTCTTCTACAAGGCTGGAATGCACAAATTAAAGACTTGGAGGCTGGGCTAGAAAGATCAAAGGATCTCATTCACTTCCTACAAATGCAAAACAAACAAATGAGTGGCCAGTTGGCCATGTATGAAGCAAGGGCGCTCAAATATAGGAAGGAGACTCAAATATCACAAGTGCAGTTGGAGGAATACATGGGTTCTTATGAGGAAAATAGTGATGAAGACGGGCAAGCTAGAAAGAGACCTAAGACTATGGGTCTTAGGAAAGAATTGGAAAAACAAAGAGAGGAAGAATCAGCCCAAGCACAACAATTTCTCCTCACCAAAATCCTTGACATGGAAATTGACCATAACATATCATCATGGCTTGAAAGGGCCAATATACATTTAGAGGCCAAACTAGAGAAGGCCAACAAAGACTTGAGCTTACAAAGAAAGATGTTTGAGCACTACAAACAGAGAAATCACTTTGCAAGACAAAAGCTCAAAACTGCCCAAAATGAGGGCTAGGAACCAAATGATGAAAAATACCAATCTAGGCTTGGTATTTTGGCCGAAGTTTCTCTACTGGTCCCTAAGGACCCTTGAGGCACCTACCTACCAAATTTGAGCAAAATTGAACAAGTTTTTGTTTTTTGCAATTTTTTGAGCCTAGGAACGCAAACCCCCCTATGTTGCGCATTTTCCTAGGGCATATTCAGAGGGATAATATTACATTTTTGGATTCCCCATCATAAGAGGAGTATTCTCACCAAATTTCAGCTCAATTGGAGTTGTTTTGATCCCCCAAAAGGGTCAAAAACACTCATTTTTCACCTTTCTGCCCTCTTTTTTGTGCAGGTGCTACGCTCTTGGTAGCCTTGGCTTTTTCCATTTTTTGGGAAACTTTCAGAGGTCATATTGAGGAAAAAAAGGTATATTTTGAAATTATACATCCACAAATTTCCAACGGGCTATCACGGAGCCTTTTTCGACATCGGGAAGGCCTCCAAAACTTTGTTGCAATAAGACCTTTTTTGGTGCTATGCTCCTGGAAAATTTTCAAGTTTTTAAGATAGTATGTTGCGTTCCTATGTGTAACTAAGAAAATGTGCATTAGGCAAGTTTCATCATGTATGTCAGAGCCTAAAAGTCAATATTTTCGCTATTTTAGTCTGTAGAATATATTTTGGAACATATATTGTTCCTTGGACCTTGTAGGGCCTTAAGGACAAGTTAGGATATTTGTCTTTGGCCAATAGGCTTCTAGATGCTCTAGTGAGCTCTCTTCCTCCTTTCTTGTTATATAGTCCATGAGGATTCATTGTAGATAGTGAGGACTTGATGTTTTAAAGAGAAATACATGGTTTATGAGCTTGGAGAAGATATTTGGTTTTATGAAGTGAATCAATGGCTTGTGTGGCTTGATGTTGGAGAAGATTGCTTGTAAGATTCCATAGCTTGGTGAATGGTGATGTTTTTCTAACTTGTTAGTGTTTTCTTGTCCTCATTTTGTTTCAGTCTTCTTGTTTTCTATAGATTAGAAAATTATAGGTTGAGATATGCTCATGGAAGCACCTCAAACCTCCTTTTTTCTATAGTTTTGATGTTTTCTTCTTTTGGTTCATCTTAAGGAATTATTGAATGCTCCTTAGGCCAACTAAAACTTGTTCTTTGTTTCATGAATGATTAGTATGTTAGCTTATAAATATGATTCATGGTATGCCCTGCTTATTTAAATTTTTCAAAACCTTATTGTGAAGCTTTTCTATGGAATACTGATTGATTAGGTTAAGACAAAAAGGTCTTGTTTTGATTTTGCCCTTTTCCCATGCTCACCAACTTGTTTTAGAGTTCCTGATAGTTTGATATATGTTGTTTAGGAGTTCCCTCTCCATATATTTAGTTGTTTGTTTATATTATGTGTTTTATCAAAAATTTGAAGGTGAATTTCTAAAGTTAGGAGTTCTAATGCTTCTATGTATCACCGGAATGTTCATCTTACATGTTTATCAGTTTGAGTATTTTTCATAGAGATTAATGGTTTGCCCTACCTCATGAGTTATTGCTTTCAGACTATATATGTTTAAGACCTCTTATTTTTTACCAAACTTAATTTTCACCTCATACATCACCTAAAGGATCCATTAACCTTGCTAAATAGGCCTTGCAATACACTCTGCTTCATAATTTAGACACCCTAGACTTCATCTGACCCCATAGCCCTATTGATTCGATATTATCTCATTCCACCTATCCTACTTGATCATATTACCCCAACCCAAAACAAACAAACAAACCTACACTTAACAACTAGCCTAAAAAAAATCATCTAAAGCGAACAAGCTCACATCCTTCACAAAATAGAGAGAGCCATCTCTGAGTCCAGGAAGGCTAGGTCCTAGGACTCCAAAGACTGGTCTAATGTTACCCTGTCATTTGGTTAGCCAATCTACCAAATCACGGGACCCTAACACCATGAAGGTCTACAGCACTACCATGGAAAGCTACACATGGGAAGGCTTTTAAAAGGAACTATATCAGCATTTTCAAAGATGCATGAACCATGTGGAGCTGGAAGAGGGACATGACTCTATGAATGAGTTATTTCAGCCACCTCTTTCCTATTTTAGAATGAGAGGAGATACATCTATGCACCAATCCATTTGTATGAGGAGGATTTTTGGTAAAACACATGTTTATATACCTAATGTTTTATTTGATAAACATATCCATTATTTTACCAAGTATATTCAGGCCATAGATCCAAGGAGGAGCATTATTCCATATAAAATTCATGGCCAACTTTGGGCCACAAAAATTTCTAAACATGGCCACTCCCTTGGAGGACAAATGGATATTTTGTATCATTGTGGGTGCATTCCAAAAGCACCAAACATATCTCACACTTTCAGTCATGGTGAGATGACTTGGACAACGAGTAAGTGGTGGGGAAACCACTTACCACATCATGATTTGATGCAGTCAGGATATTTACTGCACTGGTTCCACATGTGGGACTATGACCCGCCTCCATTTATGCAAATTTCTATTTGTATGTACTTAGTTTTGATCCCATACATTGATGATGTACTTATACTTTTTTATGGGAATGTTTGGAGGGAGGATGGGAGGTATGTATGTGCCCTATGGGAGAGAGATTCTCAATGTTCATGATGCTACATTTTTTAGGGAGAAAATTGAGCAAACCATGTTTGTTTCATTTGAACTATTGTCTCCTTATGGGATGAATTATTTGCATCTCATGAGAAATTTGGAGGAGCAATTCATGGAGGGATGGATTGGTAGACACTTAGCTTATGAGGGAAGCTTGTCACATGTTGGTGTCACAAATGATGGAGATTTGCAGCACTCACCTTGTCATTTTCTTGAGGACAAACAACATTTGGGAAGGGAGGATTGTAATATTCCCAATTAGCCATGAGCTAGTTGGAGTATTCAATTTTGTTTTATTACTTTGTTCAAACAATAAGAGGACAAAGGGAGTCCATAATTCTCCTTAATAATGAATAAATCAATGCCAAATGTGAAAGAGATAAATCTTGGCAGCTTAATTAAGCACCATTTGGTGTGAAAAGGGGCTAGATCACCTTGACTAGGTCAACCTTGACCAAATCAACAACATTGTCATGGAGGAGTGGTCATCAATGAGAGACATCACAATTTTAGATGGAGATGCTTTGTGTGAATGTAGTGATATTTTTGGATGGGACTTAGGGTTTTCAAGCTCATATATTATTTAATGAAGATGATGGAAACCATTGTTCATTATATTATGAATGTATATTGATATTTTTGAATATATGGTCTGTTTAGACATATATCTTTCTCTTGTTGTTTAGCTGAGATAGAGTGTTGTTTAGCACAGGTTGTTCCTGAATGGGAATCCCACCTCTTCCATTGAGGAGCTCTTGGAGGGGTCTTGTACTACATTGTCCACTATCAGGCTTAAGGCCAAGCTTCATCTTTCATTTACAACACAAATCCTTTTGAGGGTTTGGTTGTTTTGCAGGTTGCAACAAGTGGAGATTAGATTTCTAGATCTAGGCCATTTCTTTGCTCATTTTCAGTGGAGGAGGTTTCCTTTCCATTGGGAGGAAAATATTGAAAGGCTTTGAGCTTATTTTCAGATCTTGGCATCAGGCCAACTAGTTATTCATCCCTATAATGTAGTTTACTTCCAGATCTGCGTTATTTTGTAGGAGGAGTTACAGGGTTGTTTGGAACACCATTTGGAGAGCTGATTTTTTAGTTAAGGGGACCTACCTGTAATGTTCCAAAATTTTAGCCTCACAGCTAAATGGAACATTAGAGTTAGCAACAGCTCTAGCTGGTGAATAAATGGGTAGAAAAGCCCATAAGTCTCCTAACAAGGATAAAATCACTCTAATTTTGAAAGGGGAAACTCTTTCTAGCTCAGTAAAACACCTCCATGTGTGAACAGGGATAAAATCAAGTTGATTCAGTCCACTTTGACTAAGTCAACAACGTAGTTGTGGAGGAGGAGGAATCCAAGAAGGAATAACACAGTTTTGGAGGGAGATGTATCTTTGGATAGAGATGACCTAATTGAGTGGGGCCAAGGGCAAGAAAACTCATGTTTTATTTAAGGAAGAGGATGGTAGCATTATTATTCATGTCTGCTTAGACTTTTTCTTTCTCTTGTTGTTTAGCAGAGTAGTAGTGTTGTTTATCACAAGGTGTTCCTGAGCAAGAATCCCACCTCTTTCCTTGAGGAGCCTCTTGGGAGAGTTTTTATTCATCATTCCACATCAGGTTTTTAGGCCAAGCTTTAGCCTACTTCATCAGTGTAGTTTTTCCAGAGATTGTTTAGTGTTGCTGGGTGCAGTAGTGGAAGGGATTGGAATCCCAGTTTCTGAGCTAGTTTCTCATTGGAGGAAGGTTTCCTTCACTTGAGGGACTTGTTTGGAGAGATCTATGGATGATTTCAGATTTGTGGTATCAGAACACACATTTCCCATACATTCCCAGCATCGTTCTAGCTAGGGAATGCATTATTTTGGAGGCAATATTCAATGCATGGTTTGGTGGCTCCATTGTAATGTTTCCTTGTGATTGAGAGGTTCATCCTTTCATGGGAGGAAGCCCTTGAGGGATCTACATCAGATCAAACATATTTCCAGCCTTTTACACTCATGTGCTTCAGTGTTACAATGGTGATTCAGTAAATTACTGAATATCACATTTTGTATGGAGAGTGCTTGACAAGAAACCCTTGTCGGGTTATCTTGTATTTGGTATAAGGAGACTAGATCTAAATTATTTAAGCATATTTGATTGATATATGAGTATATATATTTTTATCCTATTTTATAAGTGTAAACCCTCTCTTATACTGCGCAGTCCCTTATGCAGCAACTCTGGTATTTTTCAGTCTTGGGGTTTTAACACATTTTAGCAATCCTAGGAGTGGGAGGTCTGCTTAACCCACCTAGTTTGATTTGTTTTAGCTCTATTATTGGATTTAGGTTGCATATTGACTAGTATATGGGATCCAAGAGTCCATTTCACTGTTTTATTGCATATGTTGCTGGAAATGAATTTTTAGTGCATGATCCATGAGTTGTCCCGATTTTGGGATATTACAGTGGTATCAGAGCATGATCTCTGGCTCAGCCTGTGAGATCTAGCTATCAGAGAAAGGAGAGATGGAAGAAAGCCATAAAGCTTTAGTATGTGAAAGGAAAAAGGAATACAAGCTCACAAAGCTTCTTCCAAAATCTATGCAGAGCTTTCAAGGAGAGCTGAAGAAAATGAGATTAGAGATGGGATATCCAAAGGAGGTTGAATATAGAGAAGAATATATATTTTCACATGGTGAGTGTGAGCATGAAGCTACACACCATGATGCACAGCGCAGTCAAGTTCCTAGATCTATCTTGAGATGGATGGGAGGAGGAATAATGCCTAAGAGAAGAACTCTTAGTGATTTGTTGTAGGAGTATGAATCTCAAACTGAGAGGTTTAGAGATCATACTAATTTCCAAGAGTTTTTTAAGATCAAGGTGGAGAAGAGAAAGCAGCATGATGCAGGCATATTTCTTCTATCTACTTTTGCTGGATCACCTACATGTTCAGCTGGAGCTTGGGTGAAGGAGCTAGACTCCTATTTGCAGCTGCACCATATTTCTGAAGAGGAAGCCATCAGAGTTACAGCGCTGCATTTAAGAGGTAAGGCTCATGCATGGTGGATTTTTGAGTCTTGTTCTTTAAAAAATGCAAACACTTCCTCTTATGCAAGATTCATAGAAACTTTGATGGGAAGGTTTGGTGAAAAATTTCCTAAGGCACATGAGCAAGGAAAACTTGAGAAAAAAAAACCCTTTCATGTGATGAAGGAAAATCCACTTTAGAAAAACATGGGAGGAGCTGACATCTTGCATTAAACATTGCTAGAAGCAAGACCTCTCATATTCTTGAACAAGAGGGCATGGGGATCTCCTTTTCAAAGGAGGATCCAACTATTGAGATGTTGCCCATACACATTGATGAAGATGAGGGCAACATCATTGTCACATCTAGAGCACATCCAGTACCTCAGGCAGAGGAAGGAGGAGCACATGCTCCAACAGGATGGATTCTTGCATCTTTGCAAGGAAGTCCCTAGGATCTCATACATGGAGGTCCAAGCACAATCAGTGAGCAGCACGATTGTGCAGCATTGCAGTTAGATGGAGGAGGTAGGGAGGAAGAGCAACATCAGTTGATGAGGAGCACAAACCCTTCTCTATTTCAGAAAGCTAATACAAGGAAGAGGCAGACTGATTTGCATAGTAAGGGTAGGGGCAAGGTTGCCCAATCATATGTGCAGTCTACCCTTGACATTGATGTCTCACTACATGGAGGCATTCCACCCAGGAGGCCACCTAATCTAGAGCAGATGGAAGACATATTGTCTTTGGATTCACCACTCTGTGATTTTGGAGAGGTGAAGAATTTGGAGGAAAAATTTGGCATGGGGGATGTCAAAGTAGCAGGCAGAAGCATAAGGAGAGCTTCACATGCCAAATCATCAGCGCTGTCTCTTAGGAGGATTGATCCTTATTAGAGATCTCAGCTCTTGGTAGAGTACCCCAAGGATGTTGGTGCATGCATGATCCTTGATGACCCAGATGGAAATGATAGATACATGGTGGATGATGTGGTCATCTATTCCTATGGCAGGATATTCTTGACTATATCTTCTAGTCTTAAGGAGAAGTTGCTACATGCAGCACATGAGGACTTCTCTTCTATGCACCTTGATGCATATTTCTAGTTGATGGAGGAGTTCACTTGGGAGGGAATTCAACATGACATATTTCCGCATATGGAGAGATGCATATCCCAGATGGTGATAGAGAGGATGTCACAACCACCTTCCTGCTCATTGGGAGTGAGGGAGAATTTCCAGTTGAGCCACTTCAGCTCAAGACCTCAAGTGCATGATGTAGGAGGTATAATTTCACATTTTTTACTGTACTTATTTTCCTTGTTTGAGCAGCATGATGTAACAAGAAGAATGATCTCTTCTTGCATATTGTATGATGATGTACTTGTAGCTACTTGTAGCATTGATTCCGGATATCTTTTTGATGTGGGGGAAGCCACATGATTCTTAGTATGCACCATTGACACCATATTTTAACTTCATGTTTTCATCCTATGAGATGACTATGGTAGCAAACAAGTGGCTGGTAGAGCACTTGTTATTTCTTATTTTGATGCAGGCCAAGGATGCACTACGTTGGTTCCATGAGAGGGACCATCATTCACTCTCCAGTTGTCATTTGGCAACTTGTTTTTACTGTACCTTTCTTTCATGTATTACTGATATTTTTTTTCTCAAGGAGAGCTTTGTATGGAGAGAGGAACCAATTGGATGGCATGGCACCCATATGCTAGAGCAACATAAGACTTGTTTGTATGGGGCATCACACAAGTTGACCATCATGAACTTACTCCATGGCTTGTATGAGGGAGAGATGAGGCAGAAACAAAATTTTTTGTTGCTGTGGTTGCACTTGGGAGAGTATGGAAAAAATTCTTCCCATAATTTTCATGATATTTCTAAGGAGAAGGAAGGCACATTCATAGTGCAAGGAGGCTACCCTTCAGCATTGGGGGATCATGAGAGACTTCCATGTCGGAAGAAGATCTTCTCACTTAGCAGCATGATGGTGTATGGCTTTGGCATGTGGAATGTCAAAGGGAGAAGTCATGGAGTGACAAGAGCCTTATTACAAAGGCCTACAGTGCTGTCATTTGAGAGCATGTTTCTATTGATGGAATGTTCCAAAGGGAGTATGCACCCTCTCCTCTTGCAGATTTTTATGAGGAAATTCTCGTGGGAGGACTCACTCATGGACCTCACCTTCATCTCACATATGATGCATTGTAAGAAATACATTTATATTCTTGTTGATTACTCTATTGAGTATTTGTATTTTCTCACCATATGTAAACAGTGCATTGCTCCACAAGAGAGCAAGATTATTTATGGGTTTCATGGTCACTTTAGGGCCAAATATTGTAATATTGATAACCCATCTCTACATGACTTTGGGAAAGTGTTGTATTTCTTTTATTGTACATGGATGGTATATATGGAAGCTTACTAATTTATAGTAGATGAGCTAACATGCATAGCTGCAAATTCTTGGAAGAACAACTTGCCACTTGATGCTCTGAATCAGCAGTTGAAAGGATTGTGTTGCATCCACCAGAGAGACCATATGTATCATCCAAACTTGCACATAACCTTGATCCATTTTTTTATTTGGATTCCATGTCATGATGATGTGCCTTTCATCTTGTATGTAATGTTTTGGGTTGACATGACTCATGAATTTGGAGGGAGGGTCCCTGGAGACTCAATCTTCCTCTTGCCATTGGAGGGAAATCATGTTGCAGCCTGAGATCAGCATACCCTCTACACTTATCATTAGTGTAGAGGAGGACAACATGGGATAGACCCTCTTTCCTATCATTTCCATTTATTCAGCCCACCTACATTTCCGGATCACAAGGTGGAGGAGATTGTTCATGAGTTACCATGTTGGAGGGTAAATCACTTCATTTGGATGATAGCATGGGTGAGGGAGACACTCATTCACCATGATGATCATCACTCCTACTTTGTGGAGGCCATGAGACAGCAAGCAAGTTTCCATTCACACTTTCCACCTTTGATTGATTTAGACCATTTGCTTTTGCACACTTGGGTGGAAACATTGGATTACAGTTTATTTGCAGATTCTATTGATGCAGTGATGGAGACCATTGATGTGAGGCCACATGAGGAAGAGGGGAGAAATTTTTCTCTCCTTGTAAATTTTCTTGAGGAAAAGCAAATATTTTGGAGGGGAGGACTGTAATGTTCCAAAATTTTAGCCTCCAAGATAAATGGAACATTAGAGTTAGCAGCAGCTTTAACTAATGAATAAATGGGTAGAAAAGCCCATAAGTCTCCTAAGGAGGATAAAAACACTCCAAGTGTGAAAGGGGACACTCTTTCTAGCTCAATAAAGCACCTCCATGTGTGAACAGGGATAAAATCAAGTTGATTCATTCCACTTTGATTAAGTCAACAATGCAGTTGTGGAGGAGGAGGAATCCAAGAAGGAATAACGTAGTTTTGGAGGGAGATGTATCTTTGGATAGAGATGACCTAATTGAGTGGGGCCAAGGGCAAGTAAAATCATGTTTTATTTTAGGAAGAGGATGGTAGCATTATTATTCATGTCTTAGATTATTATTCATGTCTGCTCAAACTTTTGCTCTCTCTTGTTGTTTAGTAGAGTGATAGTGTTGTTTAGCACAGGGTGTTCCCGAGCTAGAATCCCACCTCTTTCCTTGAGGAGCATCTTGGGAGATTTTTTATTTATCATTCCACATCAAGTTTTCAGGCCAAGCTTTAGCCTACTTCATCAGTGCAGTTTTGCCAGAGATTTTGCAGTGTTGCTGGGTGCAATAGTGGAAGGGATTGGAATCCCAGTTTCTAAGCTATTTTCTCATTGGAGGAAGGTTTCCTTCACTTGAGGGACCTTTTTGGAGAGCTCTAGGGCTGATTTCAGATCTGTGGTATAAGACCACACATTTCCCATACATTCCCGGCGTTGTTCCAGCTAGGGAATGCATTATTTTGGAGGTAGTATTCAATGCATGGTTTGGTGGCTCCGTTGCAGTGTTTCCTTGCGATTGAGAGGTTCATCCTTTCATGGGAGGTGTTAGCTCCCCGTAATTTGCTAGATTGATTGAGATAAAAAGGTACAGGGTAACATCAAACCCAGATTTGGAATCCTAGGACCTAGCCTTCCCAGATTCGAAGAGGGATCTCTCTAGTCGGTGCCAAGATGTGAACTTGCTTACTGATTAGGGTTGATTTTAGGCTAGATGTTAACTACAGGGTATTTTGATTGTTTTTGGTTGGGTATGATGCTCAAATAGATTTAGATAGAAAACAAGGAAGATTATTAATTCATTGGGCAATGGAGTCAAACAAGGTCATGAATGAGTTCATCAATGGTGTCAAGAGCATCTACAGGGAAATTTTAACTTGGTTGGTGGATCTTTAAGGTTGTGAAAGGATCATGAGATGGACATTAAACTTGGGAACAACAAGCTAATAACGGTCAGAAACAGAATCCTTTATATACTTGTAAACTGAGGGAGTTAGAATATTTATAAGCATAGCAAGAAATTCAAAGGCTTAAGAAAAACCTAATCCATTTGATTTCAGACTGAAAAACAGATAGTCAACCAAGACAACATTCAAATAAAACATAGAAAGGCAAAAACGTATTTAATCTTTCATGGATTTTATCATCAAAAGCAGGAAAAAAATTTAAGTTTCACAAGTAACTATAACCATAGAAGGACAACAAACCCCAACATCCACAGTGATAGCTATGAAAGTTCCTTCAGACAAATTTAGCTAAGCAAAGGCAAAGAGCATGGTTAAAATAGACTTCTTTGACAAACTATAGGAAAAGCTGCTTCAAAAGATGATTTCAAGAATAGAGTGCTTCAGAGGTAAAAATATGTAGGGATAGCCATAATTCATAATTGATACTAACTTATCTAAATCATTCAAGAAAATAGACAAGCCAAATACTTATTAGAGAGCAAGAGATGAATTCCCTAACATATCTTTAAGCAGAAGAAAACATTTAGGCAGTGAAGGAAACAAACAGATCTAAGGTGCCATCAACAAGCATATCTTAGTCTAAATTTTTTATCCTACTGCAGCATAGATGGATGGAAAACATTTGAGAAACTTAGAAAACATTAAAAATAGAAAAATTCACCATCAACCAGGCCTATGGATCCTGCAAACAATCCTTCTCCATCAACAAGTGAATTAGATCATGCATAAGCTCCAAAACATCAATTTTTCATCAAAGGATTCAAGGGACTATGTATTACTTCAGCATAAGTCATCAACAGCCAAAAAAATATACAAGAGCCTCATGCTCTATTTATGGAGAAAATGAGGAGGTGGAAACCCTAAGAGGCTTCCAGAAACCCTAATTTAGCCATAAATGTCATAAATGTGCTTAATGACCATGCAAGGCCCAAGACACATAAGAGATAAGATAATAAATGAAAAAAATCAAAACATAACTCCAAAATCAAATCATGAGTGATTTTCCTGAAAAAAAACATTAAAAAACCAAATTTTCATTAATCAATGTCTTTTGTTGACTTTTTGGCAAAAGACAGTCCAGGGGCGCATCGCAATATCAGCAGAAAATGGGGTTTTTTGCAGCTAACTTTTGGACCCCTTCCTCACATCAAATTTGGCCCCGTGATGGCTCGTTGGAAAGCTTGAAGAGTATAATTTCCAGAAATACTTGAGTTGTGCTGAATGGAAGCCATTTACTGGCTCAAAAATCCAATCTCCCATGACTGCTCAACGCGCAGCAAAAAGGAGGCAGAAAGGTCATTTTTGAGGTGTTTTTTGACCTTTTGAGGGGGAAAAAATGCTCCAATTGACCTGAAATTTTTTGGATAGACTTCTGGTGACATGAAAAACCCAAAAATTTAAACTTTAGCAGCTGAGGGTGCCCCAAAAAATATCGTAGCGCCTAGGGTGCTACACTCCTAGGGGCCAAAATTTGGAAAAAACAACAAGTTTCCAGATTTGCCTCAAAATTGGCGTGTAGACCCCTCAAGGGGTTTTAGACATCTGATAAGAAGAATCAGCCAAGATTCCAAGGCTGTCATGGAATTTGGTCTTTTTTATCTCCTCTAGCTCCATGAGGGCTTGCTTGATGTCTTCTGCACTTGTCTCACTCTGAATTTCTTTGTCATGCTTGGAATGATTTTTGTCAAGACAGTCATGACTCTTTCCTTGACTGCCTGATGTTATTTTATGGTTGTACTCCTCATAATCCTTCTCTTCCTCATCATCCTGCTCTTCCCCATCATCTTGCTGATTTTCTTTCCCATCATCATGCTGATGTGCCTCTTTCTTTTTGTGGTTGCCTTCACTAACTTCATTATTGCCATCAATGCTTTATTCATGGTTAATTTCCTCCTGTTCATCATTTTCTTCATTTTCATCATCTTCTTCTTTACTGATCCCTCCTTTTCCATCATTATCTGTCTCATCTTCCTCTATGTGTTCTTCACTAGGGCTACTGTCAGCCTTCTCACTTGGAAATTTAGGGGAAGAGGTAAGAGGTGAAATTCTTTGCGGAGAAGGAATATGGGGAGATTATGGATGTGTGGAGGTAGATGGTTGTGAAGTGGAAGGAAAGTTTTTCTGGATGAAATCTTGGCTCAACCCGCTCTTTGCACTCAAAACCAAATTTTCTTACAAACCCTAGCTCAAAGACATGACAATTTATTTTTGCATAGTCTAGGGTTTTGGTCAATTCTAACCATGGATGAGCTATCTGATAAATAATACTTGGGAGAAGGAAAAAAGGTTAGCCAACATTGTATTAACTTTCAGAAGCTTTTTAGAGGCTGAAAAACTTAATTTTAAAGTCTTTGGAAAAAATTTTGAACTGCTGCCAAGGGCGCAGTGCCAGTGCGCAGTGCCAATGCGTAGCACCAGTTTGTCTGTGCGCAGCGCCATTTTGTAGAAGGAATTTGGAGGCCTTCACGGTGTCAGAATGAGCTCTGTGATAGCTCGTTGGAAATATTGTCTAGTCTAATTTCCAAATATACAATTTTTTTCCTATTTAGAGTTTATTTTCCAAGCCAAAAGTTGATTCTCCCAAGACTGGTCAAAAAGTCCTGAATGATGGTGCATAAACGCAGAGTGCTGGTGCAGACCACTTTTGGATGACTTCCTCAACTAAAAATTGAGTTCATAATAGCTAATTGGAAATATATTTAAGTATAGTTGTCTTTTGATTCATCAAGCAAGTCATTTGGACACTCCAGCTGTGAGAAAAACTGATTTTCCCAAGGTCACTCCAGAAGCGCAGAATTTCTCCTGTGCCATCTGTATTTTGAAATTGATCTCAAAAAATGATACCTATGTAAAAAATGAAGGAGTTTTTTCTTCTTGGACCTATTATGGACAAAAAACTCTCTCACTTTTTCCAAGTTCATCTCTATTTGGTCCGAAACACAATTTGAAGCAAAACAAGCCCTAGGTGTGACACATTGCTTGTCTCTTGGAATGAATTCTTGGAAAATGATGGAGGAATGATTTCTATGAGCTGGTATAGAATTATTATTTCTTAAATGATCTATAAAATGAATCCTTTGTTCTTGTGCCTCCCTTTCATGTCAAACCCTCGCTAAGTTGGAAGAGGAAATTAGGGTTTGGTGTGAGGATTTAGGACTGCCTTGCAGAGGGAGGGGAATGAAGGGGTTAAGGGTTGTCTAAATTCTTGGGGAAATTTTGGGGGATAGGGATAGATGTTAGGGAGTAGGGGAAAGTGGAATTTCAGGAATTGAGTGAGGGTAAGGGGTCCAAAAGTTCAAAACATAGGCCTAGTCTTAAAAAGTGTCAATTTGTGGCAATAGACTAGGTTTTGTAGAAAAATGATGATTCTAAGGGATAGGAGTGATGGGAAGTTTTTATGGAGGTATTTTAAGGATAGGGGGAGGTGTAAGAGTATCAATATATAATCCTTGTTGACGATTTAATCATGGAGGTCATGAAACCAAGAAAAATTCCCTTGAAAACCTTAGTTTTCTCTGAAAATAGGCCTACTGCCTCTCCTTTGTTGTAGGTGTCTTTAGTGATGAGTTGGCCTATTACCTTACCTAGTTATATGCTGATAACCACCTTGACACCCCTTGCAAAAATATCAAAATGGGTATTTTTCCTTTGAACACTTTGTGCTTGGCCAAAGAGGCCTTCCTTGGAAGATTTTCTGATCTCCTTTGGACAACCACTTGCTGATATTCATCATCTTTGATTTTACCTTTTTGGCATATGAAAAATAGTGACTTAGACCATCACAAACCTACAACCGATAAAACCCTAAATGACCTAGTGCGAGGCTCTTTGGACTTGGTCTCTGCTTGAAAACTTGACTTGGGATTATTAGGTGTAAAACAGAGTTTTGGACAAACTAATGTATTGAAGATCCAAAATACAATGTAATTGATTTATCTAAAGAGCCTACAGAGATATTTTTGAGATCATCAATGCTTGATGCATTTCAGAGACATAAGAGGGTTGATTGGTTGGTGACCTTAGGTAGCAGTGGAGGGGTTGGGAAGTAAAAGAACAGTGGGCTTGAGGACAAAGGTGTTCAGACAAAAAAATGAATAGCATGAGCCCATGATGGGTCTTTTGGGAGTAGAAGGTTGACCTTGACATGAAAGGATGATAAACTAGTGAAAATTTATCCTAAGGATAATGAAGGCAGTGAGATTTCTAGAACTCACAATGTTCATGAACTTTGTTTCTAGAAATCTAGGATAAGTATTTTAGTCATCCATGAGAAGCAAAAATTGTTGATGACTAATACGAGGAAGCCCTTGAGGGATTTACATCAGATCAGACATATTTAAATCCTTGTACACTCATGTGCTTCAGTGTTTCATTTTTTATTCAATAAATTACTGAATATCACATTTTGTATGCAGAGTGTTTGACAAGAAACCCTTGTCGGGTTATCTTGTATTTTGTATAAGGAGACTAGATCTTAGTTCTTAAAGCATATTTGATTAATATATGAGTAGATCTATTATTCTCCTATTTTCTAAGTTCAAACCCTCTCTTATACTGTGTATTCCCTTATGCAACAACTCCGGTATTTCACAGTCTTGGGGTTTTAACACATTTTAGCAATCGTAGGTGTGGGAGGTCTGTTTAACCCACCTAGTTTGATTTGTTTCAGCTCTATTCTTGGATTTAGGTTTCATATTGACTAATATATGGGATCTAAGAGTCTATTTCACTTTTTTATTGTATATGTTGCTGGGAATGTATTTTTAGTGCATGATTCATGAGTTGTCCCGATTTTGGGATATACACTACCTTTCACTTAGAGGATATACTAGAGGAGGCTATTATATTGATCATATAAGATCAGCCACACTTTCTAGACCTGTATTTTGTAGTATATCTATAGCCTTAGGGCCTAGATCTACAACTTGTATTTGGTGTTTTGCTGAAAACCCTTAAGGGGTTCTTCAAAGGAGCTTGTATAGTGCTCAAATCTGTAATAGATCTCCCTTTTGAGGCACATATCAGCCCTAGATCTTATGTATAATCATTTTTTGTAGCAGAGCTAATAAAACAATGTTGTAAGGGCCTTCTAGCTTTTATATATAGTTGCAACACCTCTTTTGATGGATTTTGTCCACTGGAGGGTTATACTTTCTTGTTGTGTATCTTATGGGCCATTATTCATGTATATTTTTCTGTTGTTATAACATATGAAAGGTATCCATATTGGCCTCTTACTTTCATATAATGTTTACACTTCTATTTCCTTAGTTTTTCACTATATTCCTGCTTTTCCCATTTGGGAATATTACACCCTGGGATACGACATTATCTTCACCTTTGAATCGGGTGAGCACGAAGGGTTGAGAGTTTCATAGTCGTCACCTTGGCGAATCCACTGTTATTAAAGTTCAAATCAAGTGTAATCGTGGCTTACACCAAGCCCCGTACCTGATTGGATACTTCTCAGCATAATACCTCTCCTGTATCTGATCCTGAAAGGATTATATTTAAGAGAGTTTGGAGGGAGAAGTAGCCTATCTAGGCTGACCCACCCTCATTTTCTCTAGAAGATTCTCCTTCCTCTTCTTAGAGAGCTGACATCTATGGTCCTGGCTCCATAGCTCGTGTACTCGATTACTCTCCAGAAGCCTCTTCTTTATCTAGTTCAGACATAAGAAACGAAGCTAAATCCACTGATACTTCCTTACCCCCCTTGCACCCTACTCCAGAGGCTGAAAAAGTAAAATAGGTTACAACACTTCATAGCTCATTACCGACAAATATCCAAACCTCTACTCAGCATATACCTATTGTACCACAGCCAAATCATCATCAGAACTTACCACCACCCCTCATGGCTGTACCTGGCTTCATCCTCAAAAAATATGCCCCATTGGCTTTACCTAAAGTATTGCATGACATGCCTCAATATTACCTAAAGCTCTTGCCTCAGTTCACCGGGGAAGATAACACTTCTACGCAGAAACATATTGAAGACTTTTGTGCCTTTGCTGAGAATGTGAATGTGGAGCACCTAGATGTGGTGTTGAGGATTTTAGTCCAATCCTTGGATGGAGAGGCTCAAAAGTGGTTCAAATCTCTTGCTAACAATGCAGTCACCACTTGGGAAGAAATGGAGAATTTATTCACAAAAAACGGGGAGACAAGAGGGACTATGGATATGTCCTCACAGAGTTCAAAACTATTAAAAAGAGACAAAATGAGGATGCAACATAATTTATAAATTGGTTCAATAAGCTTTATAGTAATATTCCTGATGAAATAAATCCTCCCCAAGTAGCTGTTAAGGTTTTCTTCGCAGGATCTTTTGAACCGGATTTTGGGTTCACCCTAAGAGAAAGAAAGTAAGCATCTCGGATTAGATTCAAACTGATGCACTGGAGGTAGAAGAAAATTTTGCTTCTATTGGTAAATTCAAAGGAAAGACAGAGCATGAAGCCATAAGAAGGGGTAGGGAGGAGGATTCTACCTCTAATCAAGAAATGGAGTCACAATAATATATAATCTAAGAGATGAATAAGTTGATCAAGATCCTCTCCAATAAGCCGGTGAAGCTTGAATTGGAGGCCAAGAATTCCCCTCCTGGCCCTAACCAAATGATCTCAAACTGTGGGTTTAATACCTAGTACCAGAAGCCTCCTCCACAGTTGTTGCAAAAAGAAAGGAAAGAGCAGGAAGATCACATCAGGGAAAATTTTAGGGGCTAATATTTGTAGTTGGGCTAATTTTCCATGTATTTTCCAAAAAAAAGGATTTGCCAATTTCCATTTTTTTGAAAATTGATTCGCCCAAATTTTATAGTATAAAATCATTTTACCCTAAAAATCGCCAAAATTTTATATATACTAATATAAAATAATTATAAACCTAAATAATTTTACACAAATATAATCAAAATTTTATACTTTACATATTGGGGACCAGTAAGATTTGCCAAGGTTTCAAAACTTTAAGATAAACTTCCATCCTTAAAATTTTCCTTGGATCACATCCAACCTCCTCTATTCTTGGAAGGGGATGAGGAGGACATCTCTTAGGAAGTCCATGGAGACATCAAAGAAGGTCGATTACATACTTACTCGGAGAGGATGAAGCTAGAAGAAGGTGAACTCACTTTACAGAAGAACGAGAAGAGCCACCCCCGGAAGACGAGATGGCAAATTACGCGGGCGGTTGTATTCCAGGTCAAAATACCTCCTCATCAACTCAGAGGGGAAGAAAAATATGGAAGAAGTACAAAGACCTGAATTAAACCTATTTCTGCCAGGGTAACGCCTATATAGAACAGAACAAGAGCGTTATAACACAGGCAATCAGTGCATTGGCCGCGTTAGTGGCTAGGGCAACGCTCTGTTTACACTGGAGGGAAGCGTTACCCGTGTTTTAAGTTTGAATTGGGAAAAGAGCACGGAGAATGATTTGAATCTCTGACTTTCCCTCACAAAGGAGTCAGTTCACAAAGGAAACTGCAGAAGCACCAGTTCATTATTGGTCATTGCCATGGGAGACTGAACTCCAAAAGAGGCAAAAGCATGGAGATCAAGGAAACATATAAGCCTTTTCCATTCCAAACTAGTGGAAAGAGAAGGGAAACAATGGCCTTCTCCCTCTCCTATAAGAAGGAGCTGAAGGCTCTTAATTGAAGGTCGAAGGATTGCTCAAGGTTCTTGTATACTTGTGGAATAGAGAATAGTGTTACATTGTAAAGGCCAAGAGTCAAAGAGGTTCCTAGAGAGCTTGTTTACTTGGACTTCTTCACTTGAGAGATAAGAGAGATTGGGAGACTGAGGAGGACTTGGTACAACCGACGGTTGTAATCCTCCTTCTTTCAAAATCAATAGAACTGTGTTCATTTTGTCCATTCAATGCTTAATATTGTCATTATTGTTTGAACATTTACATAGTATGATATGAATGGCTCAGATGTGTATAATCTAGATGTTTATTGTGTATTGATTTAATTGATAGGATACATGTTATGTTAGAAATTACGTGGGTGCTTTGACTGATTTCAGGACTAAGATTTGGAGCCGGTGAAGAAGGACTCTTGCTTCGCTGCGTAGCGCTCTCCAAGGGACTCCAAGACTGTCAAAGAGGTAATTCTCTATTGTATTCCTTCAAGTTATTTCAAGTTAATATGAACATGCTCATGCCATCTTTGTGAATAGCATAGCTAATCTTACTGTCTGCCTCGGGCACCAGAAAGCCTTGAGAGGGATATTCGAAAACCAACGACCCAAGAAGTTTACCCTATAGCAAAATTGGCGACTTCGCTGGGGATTTTCCCCATAGTTTCCGGACTATTTCTTCCTTTCTTCTCTCCTCTGTTCACAGATCCTTCCGACCATTTTTGATGCCCAATAGACATACCAAACGCTCGCAGAGTTCAATCCTGTTCCTGTTTGGCCAACTGAAGAGCTTTTCCCTAGTTAACGCGACCTCTGCAGGTTATCTAGTGTGTTATAACGTGTTCTATCCTTAAATAAAGTGTGTTATAACGCTGTATTTTCTCACAGACAGAGTGTTACTCAGCCAAAAACCTTGTTGTTCACTATTGTGACTGTGTTTTAGCTGTAGAGTTTTTTGGCCATCAGTACCTTTCACTGACTGAATCCTTGTGCTTGTCTGCTAAGCTGGAATTTTTATTTGTTTCTCTTGTTTAGTTAGTGTTCAAAGCATTTAATTTTTAAGAAATTTTTTTTTTCTTATTATTTTTCTGCATCTAGCTGAGTTTATTCTGAAATTTTTAGTTCATAGACTGTTGAAAGAGGTAGATAGAAGTCTGAATCTTTAAAATTTGAGCTGTGTTATTTACATGTTGGTGCATGGATGATTGAAAAAGAAACCTCTCCCTATAGAAACACTCTTCATTGAATTTAATATTTAGAGCATGTTTTGCATGGTTTCTTGAGTCAGAGTCTCACTATACTTCATACGTCCACTCCCCCTCCGCAAGACTAATAATAAAGTACACTAAAAATAAAGCGATACTAAAATCAATCTAATTACTCTTTTTTGAGCTCACACAAACAGTAGTTCAGGCTAGGATATTGGGTTAGGAAAGTGAGAAAACTACCCAAGATCTCAAAACTTGAAAACTAGAGTCATTAATGAGTGAAATCCTGCTGCACTCACATTATTGGGACCGTTCCTTTACCGGAGCTCAGCGCGAGACAACACTTGGGTGCACTAGAAGGTAGCCCGCCTTCGACTGCATCCTGTGGGTGTGTTATATATTGGGGTTCCCTTTGGGGATGTCGAAACTAGATTGGGGATCTAGGTATTCTGCCCATATAGCACACTGTCCTTGACCGTGGACCCCCCTGATGATGTCTGTGATTTGAGGTATCCTTAGTGGCCATACTTTTAGGGACTTACACAAGGTGACTGGGACGGGCTGTCCTAGTACCTGAAACAGACAGACCCACTCTGTCTTCGGTCTTTAGGAGGATACTCGTCTTCACGAGAGTGCTTACACCTATCGTCTGAGGTTCGGGCGAAGCTCTAGAGTGACCGTAACTGTACTTTCGAACAACCCTCTCTGTATACTATTGTGATACTGGATTTCATCACCAGTGAACAGTAGTACTCAGATAGGGCACCCTATTCTGGCTGCTTGCTGATTGATTTTAGAGAGTCCTTTTTCTTTTTGTTAGGTTTGTGGTTACTGTCATTTGAGACTTTATAATACATCACAATTTAATAAAATTTGTTAAAATTAAACCAGTCACCGTGGCGTCCCCTGACCCACGTCGTCTGTCTCGACGACAGCAAGGTATACCTCCTCTCACCCTTGAGGAAGAACTGAACCTTGGTGAACCCGGGCCTTCAACGGAAGAGTAGTCTCCTCTGACTAATCTTGATTATCACATAGACCCTTATCAGCCAGAACTTCCGGAGGACCTTTTCACTGAAGGCATTGTACCTAATTACAATCCTCCGCTCACTGATCCATTAGGGCCTATGATAGTCCAGATTCCACCACGCCGAGATATGTCTGTGGCCGCACCAACATCTATTTCACCACCGGCATCCACAGGGTCGATACCAATGGCAACCATCCCTGGTTCGCCACCATCCTCCCCGCCGGTGGTTAGTTCTATGCCATTACTGGGTAACCCCAGTAGTCAACATATACCTAACCCCAACCCTATGGTCAACACAACTGTCAGTAGTTTACCGAACCCTTCGGCATCTACTCCTACCGTGACCACGTTGGGACCCACGGTAGCTCCTTCCGCAAGCATGACTACTTCGGTGCCCTTTAGCAACCCTTTCGGCTGGAACCCTCTGTTGAATTCAAACCCCCTGGCCACTATACCAGGGGGCAGTGTTATCAGCACACAGGTAGCAGGGAACATATCACTTCCCTTGCAATCCTCAGGACAAATGGGACAACCCATTGTAAATACTATCCCCTTAAGTGGTTCGAATATAGGTGTAGGATCTATACCGTTGCCAAATTATGCAAGTACTAGTATGCCTCCGGGAAACTCTATTGCATCCATTTGGACTAACCAACCCCAACCTCCACCTGGAATGGGAGGGCACTTTTATACTGGGGGCAACCAACTACTTGCCCCGCAATACACTATGCCCTATGGACAACAACCATATGTTCCTACTCCTCCACCTATGGGAGGTTTTTATCAAAGTCCCACTTACCCCCCTGGTAACACGTTGATGGGGGGACCCTATGGTCTAAGTAGTCAGCCCATACTGCCTTGGTTAGATTCGGGGGAAAATCCATAATTTCTATTCTTGGCAGCTTTGGACATACCCGATATCCATAAACTGACGAATGACCCCATTAACCACAACTCGCTTTGGCCTCTAGTTCCGCATAAGATTCCTTCCGACATCCCGAAGTTCGATGGAAAACATGGGGACGACCCGGCCGCACACATCACTACCTTTCATTTATGGTCCATATCCAATTCCATGGTAGATGATAGTGTCCGGATTCGACTGTTTCCTCACACCCTTACAGGCAATGCCGCTAAGTGGTACATTGAATTGCCATGCGCCGCCATCAATACGTTTGGCGCTTTAGTGACGGAGTTCTTAAAGAACTTCCAACTACCAATTAGAGTGGAAACCGGAACAGAATTGTTAACCTCGCTGCGCCAAGACACCGCCACCCACATCTCCGATCATATTCATGAATGGAGACGTAGGAGGAGGCTCGTCAAAGTGCCAATACCAGACCATCTCTTGGCCAATTGGTTTTGCAAGTCTCGTTTACCTCACATCTCTAAAGACATTGGCCTTTCTGGTGCGGTGACAGAATATCAATGTATTCGTCGTGCCCAACACCTGGATTTAATCTATTCACAATCCGGCACGCTTTACGATCTGCTCCCCCATGCCCCTGGTAACCCAAATCCTCCGGCTACTCAGAAAACCGGAGCTCATGCCGACGGTCTCGTTGGCGCGATCTCTGGTGTAGCCACCAAAAAGTCTCGAGGGAAAACCTCCCAGCCATCCTCGGTTGCCACCGCCCCCCACCAAACGACTCCTCTTCCTCCCGCTGAGGTAAATTCGGTGCAAACCTCACAAAAACCTAGCGGGAAAAATAAGAAGAACAAGAAAAAGACGTCTTCTTCGGAAGAGCAGTCGGATAATCAGAATAACCCTAATCAGAAAAATGCTGCCAGAAATGAAAAAGGGAAGGATAAACCCATGAAATTTCCTTGCAAGATCTGTGCGGAGGACCACTTGACCTACAAATTTCCTCGGCTGCAGGAATGCACCGATTTTATTGCAAACAAGGATTCTGGGCGAACACCTGCCGTTCTTCATAATCCTTTCCCCAATCAACAGCAGCAACATCAACACATGGTTGACAATACGCCACAACCCCATCAACGGGGCAATGGCGGTTCGCATCCTTCCGGTGAAGGAACATCTGCCACTTATGGCATTGAGAGTGTTGACCTTCAAACTCGAGCTAAGCTTTATGGAAATCCTACCTTTGAGGCTCAAGAACCTGGTACTAGTTCGAACCCACCACCGCCAAACTATTTGCATATCGAACGGCCTAATGCTGACCACGTAATGCGTCCCCCCAAAGGGACACTTTGACGCATGACTCATAAAACCTCTGCACGTGCAGCCCAAAACTACAATATTGTAGAAGATTTGGCGCAGGCACCGTCAGCCATGTCTGCTCTCGAAGTTTTACAAACCTGTCCAGCACAAAGGAAAGCCTTGCTTTCGGCCATTGGTGGAATAGACCCCCAGGATTCTATGCTAGCCATATTTGATATGGAAAAGGCTAAACCTCGCCTCTCACACCAACTTGCATTCCAGGTGCAAGTGGTGTCGAAAGGGAGGCCAATCCATCGCACTGTCATAGACGAAGGTGCTTCGACCTGCGTTATGTCACAAGCTTGCTGGAACAATTTAGGTTCTCCTACTCTAACCCCGCCATCGAATTCCCTCAAAGCTTTCGATGGCCACACTTTCCTCCCAAAAGGATACCTTGCTAGCTTTCCCGTCACTCTGGGTGGGAAAACGGTAAACGTGGACGTTGAAGTCATCGAGCACCATCTCGACTATAATCTATTGCTTGGTCGCAGTTGGTCTTATGCTATGACTGCCATCGTGTCTTCGGTCTTCTGACTCATCCTATTTCCATTGGATGGGAAAATAGTCACGGTCGATCAACAATCCTTCTGCACCCCTGATTATGCCACTTTACCAAGTAGCACTGTATCCCTAATAGGAGGTGTCCCTGACTCTTATGTCAGTATCGGTACCGGTCTTCTGAAGGCATATTCCCTACTGGGTTGTTTTCCTCTACCACCGCCGCAGATCCCACACACGGTTGTAATGATATCCACCTTTTCGGATGGCTCTATCGACCCATGGATCATCCCAGCACCTTCAGAAATCGATTCCTATGGAGATAAGATGCCGCTTTCGCCGGCCGAGTTGGCTTATCAAGCCATCCAAATAACATCTGAACCCTCCACTGATATGGTTTCGACCACAGGTACAAACCTCCCTCCCATCACAGTTCTCTCTAAGGATCTCCTCAATGAAGTCTGGCCTACAGACGAAGCTATTCGAGAGATCATGTCATTAGAAGAACGACCTTGGGGAGAGTTCCACCATCGCGCTTCGACGATTGATTCGGAGGCGATAAAAACTGAAATCCCGTCTTTTGACCAACCTGAGATAATTCCCTCCTCTTATACGACTGTCCACACTATCGATTGAGAAGGGAACATAGGTAATCTTTCCAAGACGCTACTCATTGATATCTCGTTCAAGACAGGTATCATGGAAAATATTCCGCATTGCTTTTCAAATATCACACCTTTCCAACTTGCTTTCGGCCTGGAAGCAGTACTTCCAATTGAGTGCGAAATCCCATCACTCAAACTCGCCATTGAGCTCCTGCCTAGCACCACCGCCACAGAAGAGCGCTTGCTCTCACTCGATCATTTGGACGAAACTCGTCGAGATGCTACATTAGCACTCGAACCTCACCAGCGCTGAGTTAAAGCTCAATACGACAAATCTGTCAAGCCTCGTTCTTTCCAAGAGGGTGATCTTGTTCTACTTTATGATCAAAACATGACCTCTTGGGGGCAGGAACACTCCAACCATTGTGGCTCGGTCCTTACATCGTTACTAAAGCCCTCTCAAAAGGAGCTTACGAACTACAGGACTATAATGGAATTCCACTCGAGGAGCCCCACAACGGGCTCTATCTGAAGAAGTATTTTGCCTAGTTTCGCACTAGGCATATGCTTTGTAATTTTATGTATATAAGTTTTGCCTATTTGTTTTGATGCTTCTGGATTATTTTTGGTTTAAGGTGTTTTTCTCATGTAATCTTTTTCCTTTGCACAGATGTCATCACATTCATTATCATACGTCGGATATGCGGACGGTGCTAGTCGTCACACTAGACGCATTGCTTCAGCTGCTTGGGTTCTCTATACTCCTGAGTCGGACCTTCTTGGTTCCGGGGGAATCTTCCTGGGTAACGCCACCAATAATGTTGCCGAGTACATGTCAGTGATCCAACTCCTCATGGAAGCGGCATCTCGTGACATCTCCGATTTAGTGGTCAGGTTAGATTCCCAACTCATCATTATGCAGTTAAACAATCATTACCGTGTCCGCCACCCTGTGTTGTTACGTTATTTTTTACGAGTGCGACTTTTAGAGCGTCAATTTCAAACAATCACATTTGAGCACGTTCCTAGAGAATTTAATACATTAGCCGATTCTTTGGCAAATTATGTGTTAGATTGGCATTTGTCACACTTATTGTAAAAGATTTACTCATGAGTACATATATTTTTATCACATCAAAAATACATAAAAATTTAAAAACACAAAATCACCAAAAATATACATACATATATATGTCATGTCCAGTACATAGTAACATCAAAAGAAAAATCTTCCAAAACTTGGGGTGTTTTACAAAATTTGGCTACACTAAGCCACGCTCTGATACTAATACATCTACTCCACCAACTAAGCCTGATGCTCATGATAGCATACAACTGCTCTAGCTATCCTCCTCAGAGGAACTAGGTATCTCTCCGGCACACCTACAGTATGCCGCTGCAGACGAACTGGAACCTCCCGCATAGGAAGCGGTGGTATACCCATACTCAGACCCTCCAGGTTCCTGGAGAGTTCATGTAAAACTTGGGTATCATCATCGTCGCCGGCTTCCGCATCCTCTACTGGTGTGTCAGCCCGGGGTAGCTGCAGTCCTCGCCGCGCATAGCGAGGGGCCCCAACTGGACAGACAGGTGCCACATCTGTGTCAAGCAAACAAAAGCTTCATGTCAAAACATAATTTTCACCCTATTTTAACAAAAAAAAAAATAAAATTTTTTTACATAAACATTCAAAAGATAAAAAACAAAATACTTCTTTGAAAAACACTGGTCATTTCCTTCTTACCATCGAGCCCCCACTGGGTGCCAGGGGGCAGGACCAACTCCAGATCGCCTGTGAAGTTCATCCCTTCATAGGGATAATCTTCGATCATGACTATCTGGGCGTCTAACCAATCAAAAAACCCATCATCAAAGCAGTGGCGGACGAGACCCTTTCCAGTCCGCGGAAGCAAAGTGGCCCACCGAGCCTGCCTCGGCTCGCGTGGACCCAATGGTGCTGTAGCAATCCTAGGCCTCATCAATGGTATCCGCTCCAGTATGAATGAAACAATCAGTGTGCCGTATCCAAACTCTCTCTGGGTACGGGTCTTACATGCAGTAAGTTCCGCTCGGACCCGACGGACAACTCCGTCACACCAGTCGAAAACCTGAGGCTGCATGCAATCCAAGGCTAGGAGCATCTGAGCCTTGGTGGCCACATGCTGACTCTTGGCACCTTCCAAGCGAACAATCATCCATAGTATAGACCGCAGTGGTCTCAAAGTCACCTGTGCAATAGGTATCCGGTTACTCACAGCCTGGGTGCCACGTATGCAGTGCACATGGATCAGATCAGTAGTGGAACGAGGGTCAGCTCTGGACCCCGTCAAATTGGGCCTCACCCCACGACATGATAAACCGGTCAAAAAGTACACATCATCCTTTTTGATGGCGAGCTCATTGCCCCCAATCCGAAAGACATGATGTCGTTCGTCCCACTGCTGGATCAGCCACCTCAGGAGGTCCTCTTGACCCCTCATCAGTTCTAAACGGGCATACTTGAGCAATCCGCACCTCCGGAGAGCCATTAAGCTTGCCGCATCCGTCACCATCTCTCGTTCTTCCTGCTCATGTTCTCTCTCTCGCCAGATACTCATGATTAACAGCTGAACACCTGCAAATGCAACATTTTCAACCGATTAAAACTTGCCTGGACCACTTCAAAATGGGAAAAATTGAGTTGTTAGAAAACACGGTGCGCCTAACACTGGCTATAGTACAAAGCAGAGCGTTCTAATGCGGAACCCCTTCATGGGTTGTGCGTTTAACGCGCCTATTGTACTCCTGACCCGCGTTAGGCGCAAATATTTTTCTAGGGCCTCAAAATTTCCTAATTTTGAACGAGCAAAAACTAACAAAATGAAAATTAAATGATAGCAGGGGGTTCTAGCTCTTACCTGGATCTCGTGGAATAGAAAACTGTTGCCCGGATTGACCGTAATCGTCAGCTGAAATTTTCACCCCTTTTTCACCCAGAGCTTCTTCACAGCACTCAAAACAGTGAAAATGAAAGTCTTCTGACCTTCTTATAGAAAATTCTGGGGCATGACTCTCTTAAGGTAGTCGGAAAAGTCGTGATTTCTTGCTGCGCATGTGTCGCAACTCTCGAGATGTGGTACTGATGTTCTAATAAGGGATCAAGATTTATGAGCAGACATACTCATGTTTTACCGAGCATTCTTTTTACGGTATTTTTCTTGCTCGTTAATCCGAAAAACCTAGAGTTCCCTTCCTTCAGACTCGTTAAACTTACACGAAGTTGATATCGAGCGTTCTTTTTGTATGGTCTTTTCTTGCTCGTTAATCCGAAAAACCTAGAGTTCTCTTCTCCAGACTCGATAAAGCTATGGAGAAGCACTGAGCTTTCTTTTTAAGGAATATTTTTCTCGCTCATAAAACTAAAAAAAATCCCAAGTTGCCTTTGTCAGACTTGTTAAAACTACTTCGACAAAGAAAAAAGAGCCATTCTTTCCCTCTTTTTCAAAGCTCTTTAAACAGAAAAAGTGACCGAGTTTTCTCCGCGTGACTCGTTAAAATTTCATGGAGGTACCGAGTTTTTCTTTGTTGGACTCGTTAAAATTTCACAAAGAGTATTGAGTTTACTTCGTCTCCTCGTACTCATAACAAAATGAGGTAGGCGTCCATCGAACATAGATTTCTCACTTTTCCGGATTCAATGGACTAACTTACGGAAAATGAACTGTTTTGGGCTCACTATTACCCCTTTGCCGTGCCCGGTTATCAAGACATGACAAAGGTACCCCAATGGAGTCGTCTTTTACGATATTTTTCAGACTCTCTAAACATGAAAAATTCACCGATTTTGCTCATCTGGACTTGTTAAACTTAATCAGATGCGGATGGAGTCGTCTTTTACGATATTTTTCAGACTCTCTAAACATGAAAAATTCACCGATTTTGCTCATCTGGACTCGTTAAACTTAATCAGATGCGGACAGAGTTGTCTTTCCTGACATTTTTCAGACTCTTTAAACATGAAAAATTCACCGAGTTTGCTCATCTGGACTCGTTAAACCTAATCAGATGGGACACAGAGTTGTCTTTCCTGACATTTTTCAGACTCTTTAAACATGAAAAATTCACCGATTTTACTCATCTGGACTTGTTAAACTTAATCAGACGGGGAAAAATTTGGACAAAACATATACTACCTCTGTTACATTTCAAAAAAGGTCGATTTGGCAGCAAAATCCTTGAACATGGCACTTCCCAGAAAAATCTTTCGCAGCCAGCAGAACCCTACCATCTATGAGTATTAGCCTTCATTTCCCAGTGTCCCTGCACCGATAAAATTCTAACACACTCTTTGGTGTTCATTAAGCCTCAGCTGCCTAGTACCCTGCTAGAGTGCCTTCTATTGTTCAAGCAGATCTTGTTATCTACTGCTCCTTTTATCAACCAAACCGCTCATTATGCCAGAAATCATTTGTCGTCTGACGTCCCCATTTACTCTTCATTATCTCAAATCATAAACGAAATCAGTTGGTTTCCGTTTCATGTTTACTGATGTAGGACGCCTCAGTGCCTACCTTTCAACAGATCACTTCCTATCGACTTCAACACCTTATCTAGGAAGTCGATCCAGAAACACATCAGTACCCGGATACTTGCAGACATCAGTGGCAGGTAGTCTTGTGTTTGTTCAGGGGTCTTCATCATTGGCTCCTGGTCAAATGATTCTACAAGTGTTCGACTTCAACTCCTTTTATTCACACTCGCTAGATTGTACTGGGCATCTTAGGAACCATCATCATTATCGGTGGCCACCTTCGCGTCTGTTAACAGTTTTCATTATTGAATGGTAATCAGACGATTTCTCACATGTTCGACGACAAATCCTTCATTCACATGTTGAGAAATATGCAGTTTAAGTGAATCGGTGGTCAAGACCTTGGGGCAAAGGCTACATCATTAAAGTTGTGTTTCCTTCCCCAAGTTGCGATATTGTTTATGGAGACAGCTTCTTCAGCCTGATCCTGTTATGACAGAAACTTCCACATTGTGCCTATTGGTGGACAGATTCTTCATATCTCTATTCTAGAGAAATCATGTTGTTTAAGCTACTGAGCATGGGAAATGCCCGACTCAAGGCAAATACTATATTTTCTGACATATGTTGTTGTTTCAGGTTTTCCTCAGTCTTTCAATCTCTCTATCTCTACAAATTATAAAGTATTTCGGCCATTGTTTTCGTCTCTAACCTCACACTTTAGGGGGCATCTGTTACAGGTCAAAATACCTCCTCATCAGATCAGAGGGGTAGACAAATATGGAAGAAGTACAAAGACCTAAATTAAACCTATTTCTGCCAGGGTAACGCATATATAGAACAAAACAAGAGCATTATAACGCAGGAAATCAGTGCATTGTCCGCGTTAGTGGCTAGGGAAACACTCTGTTTACACTGGAGGGAAGCGTTACTCATGTTTTAAGTTTGAATTGGGAAAATAGCACGGAGAATGATTTGAATCTCTGACTTTCCCTCACAAAGGAGTCAGTTCACAAAGGAAACTGCAGAAGCACCAGTTCATTATTGGTAATTTCCATAGAAGACTGAACTCTGAAGGAGGAAAAAGCATAGAGATCAAAGAAACATCTAAGTTTTTTCCATTCCAATCTAGTGGAAAGAGAAGGGCAACAATGGCCTTCTCCCTCTCCTATAAGAAGGAGCTGAAGGCTCTTAATTGAAGGTCGAAGGATTGCTCAAGGTTCTTGTATACTTGTGGAATAGAGAATAGTGTTGCATTGTGAAGGCCAAGAGTCAAAGAGGTTCCTAGAGAGCTTGTTGACTTGGACTTCTTCACTTGAGAGATAAGAGAGATTGGGAGAATGAGGAGGGCTTGGTACAACCGACCGTTGTATTCCTCCTTCTTTCAAAATCAATAGAACTGTGTTCATTTTTTCCATTCAATGCTTAATAT